>ML785011.1:975799-994183 GCA_009831015.1 Picea engelmannii
TGCGGTCTACTCACTAGCTCTATTCCGTAGCTCCATGTACGAATGGTGCTAACCTACTACCTTCCTTCGGCAGCTTTACAAGCTAGCTCCATGTCATAAGGGTATAGCTTATGGAACCAGCCAGGCGCATGGAACGACTCGCGGACTGAATGAAGCGTATGTTCCCTGCTAGGTCCGACGCGTAATATTTCCTTTCTGTGAATGAAACCGGTGGTCGAGTCCTAAAGGTAGGTCCTCGACCGAAAGGGAGAGAGGAAGCACCGGACGGAGGATCAACCTTGAGTGAGATCTACGAAGTTTGGCTGGGGCTGGAAAGATTGGGATACCGTTCCTTCCTCAAGCGTCTCAAAGAATTGTCTGGTGGCCCGTCTTTCTTCATCAGAGGTAGTAGTTCTCCAGGTCGAAGATAGATATAATCTAAGGTCGAAGGGAAGGGAGCTATATCGATGAAGGCAGTGAGCGAAGGTCAAGTCGAAGGTAGAAGCAAGCAGCAGTCAGGCGGCGGGATCATACAGCTCGGTCAGCAGGTCAAAGGATCGTAGGTCGGTTTAGTCGAGCGAAGCAGAATCGTCATTCTTTCTTCATCAGAGGTAGTAGTTCTCCAGGTAGCAATCGATCGGGGGGCAGGTATCAATATCTCGATCAGCAGGTAGGTGGGAACTGTGGGCTTCTTCGGAACAAGCTTGGAATATACCAGGAGACATTGCTGGTGGTGCTTTCAATTATGGTGGTTCTACTGGATCAACAGGGTAAACTGCTCCCCAGCTTCTCTTTCCTTTCCTGTTCCTATACCATTTGCTGAATCAACTGCGAAATCAACAACTTCTTCGGCTGCTTATTCGGCTGCTGGACCTTTGCCCTCAATGTGACTGCTTCTGCTTAACCTGGACCTGGAACTGGGGATCTATCTTTAACATAAACTACTGCCTTTCCCGGTGCTCCTGTCCCTGCCCTTCCCACCTTTGCTCCTGGTACTTTAGCCTAGACCTCTGTACCTAGCTATGCTACCTGTGCTACTGATGCTACTGGGTCTACTGGGTAAGCTACAGGCACTACTGTTGTTGGTGCTGCTGTCTCTGACTCTCTATCTCGATACTGAATCTATAGAATCAACCGCTGCAACTGCTGCTCCTGGTGATGGTGCTATATATACTGGTACTTCTACTGGATCAATAAGGTAAGCTGGGGCTGGCAGAGATGCTAGGCAAGGTGCTGGCTATAAAACTAGGAGGGATGCTATTATTTGCTCGGATGCTGGCTATCTATCTCGATACGGAAGGAATGCTGAGGGCTATGGATCTAAAGGTTCTGGATATAAGGCACGAACTGGATCACGATCATGAAGGTCAGACTCTGCTGGATCTCGTTCTTTACAATCATAGTCGTAAGCGACTGCGGGATCCACCGCTGGATCTACTGCTACTGATAGCTACGCATCTATATATGGATATGAATATGGTCTAGCTGGTATGGCTGCTGCCTTTCCTGCTACTGCTGCTCCTGGTTCAGATGCTTGCTTTGCTTTGGTGCTTGGCTAGCTGCTGGCTTTGATGGTCGGAACAACTTAGGATGTGCAAAAAAGTCGGAACACAATGGTATGTGCAGACAACCGGAACATGGTAGGATATACGGGGGGTGGCCAGTCGGAACAGGGATGGGATCATGAGCAGCTGATGCCCCTGGCCCTTGCTTATGTCTTTGCCACTGATGCTCCTGCTCCTGGCGAGGATGCATGCTTCACCCTTGCTTCTGTTGGTGGTTCTCGATCAATTGCTTCTTCAAGGGGCCGTGTCTATACTCTTCATAAAAGAAAGTATTTCTCTCATTGAGAATATTGCTATAATTAGATACCTAATGTACAAGAACAATATAAACAACATGGATGACAAGAGGCTCAAGATCCCAAGAATTGTTTCAAACTCTATGGAGGATGACAAAAATATGTCAATTGCTAAATCATTGGGGAATACAAGAAGGAGTCATTATCCATAATATCTATAATATTACAAATATTAGCACTTCTAAATTTAATGATAATATATGGTGTGGTAAAGAATTAGTGGATAAAAGGAAATACTACAAGGAGTTGGAGGTGGTCAACCCTAATTTAGAAGATCAAAATTACCTCTAAGTTTTGAGAAGTAGAACAAACTCTCACAAGCTACATAGTAAAATTGAACTCCCAAAACACTAAGTGAGTAGAAGATGAAAATCACTTCATCTTAGATTGCCCTACATATACTCATATTAGATTCCAACTTAAAAGTATTTTCCACAATATAGACCTTCCTAAGCTTATCCTAAGGTACGATAAACCAATTGATCTTAATGAACTTTAATCATCATCATCATAAAATATTAATTCTATCTTCTTAATTACTTAATTGAATAATAAATACTTTTATCAATAAATTGTAAATAAAAAAATTATTTTACTTGAGAGTTAAATACTTTTACCATAAACAAGTACCGTAAATATTAGTTTAAATAATTTCATAATCTTTTATCATTTTTAATATTTATCATTGTTTACTCTTTCAATTTAAATTATGTAAATTTTTTTATGTAAAAATAAAAGTTTAATCCTATACCAAAAGTATGTAAATTTTCTATATATATAAAAAAGTTTAATCTTATACAAAACAGTATGTATGTCAATTTATGTAGAAAGAGTTCAACTTTAATTTTTCAAACAGATTACTTTATAATCCTTATTACAAAATGAAATTGTTAAACTTATCACTTTAAACTATATATAATTATTACATTAAAATATTAAAAAAAAAGTTATAAATAATTTTATTGTTAATTTCACTGATTTATACAAGTTTTTAATAAAAATCAAAACATATAATACATTATATTAAAATATTTTTAAGTAGTAATTTCACTTATATAGTGTACAAGTTTCTTCAATAAAATAAAACAAAATACATTAAATAAATTCACCATCACCATTGATATAAATTTAAAACTGAAGAACCTGATAGCCCAATAATGGCATTAAATGTCACATACCAAATATAAAATAACAATTAGTTGTATTTAAATAATAACATTAAAAGTCACATACCAAATATAAAATAACAATTAGTTGTATTTGAATGATGACATTAAATGTCACATACCAAATATAAAATAACAATTAGTTTTATTTGATTGGATGTAGAATGCACCCTGGTTGAGGGGACCAACAAAGATTTGTTCATATTTGCATCATAAAACAGTGTCATAAATGTTTAGACTTACTCGAGACTTCCACTTATGCACATGTGTTTCTACTATTTCCAGTAAATACACCGACATATAATGGCTAAAAGGGTAAGCATTAATCAGCCGACAGTAGAATAATCAGCCGACTGTACAAGTTGAGATTCAAAGATACAGAACATTGCTACTCTGCCCACATATTACATCCCACAGCTTTTTTATTCGCATCGTATTCATATTTGGAAATCCCTGTCCCTCATATGGAGAAGTAAAAATCATATGGAGAAGTAAAAATCACAGGTCCATATGTGGAATAAAAAATAAATTACTTTCAATTTCTCTTTTTTTATACAAACTTGATATAAAATTATTTTATTTAAAGGTGAATTTTGATATAAACTTATTTTAATTAAGGTTGATGTTAGAATATATTTTTAAATGTTACATGTCAACTTTCAATTGTTATATATATATGATGGTATTGGTATATCAGAGCTAAAGAAGGTAAGAGTTTACTTGCAATTCTTTAGAATTTTGTTTTTATGCTAGAAAAGAATTAAGAGAAGCTTTCCAAAATCACCATAGTTTTGTTGAATTAAAAGGTTAGGAAGGTTGGTAGTGTGACAAATATTTTGAAATTGAGATCTATAGGCTAGAGAATCTATGGACAACCTAAGAGAAAATGTTTTTGATCTTCAACCCTCTTAGTGTCACAAAGGTGACACACTCTTCCGTCCCATGGAGCTCATGAGAATTTGTTTTTATTTTAACAAATTTTGATCTTCTAGATTAGGGTTGATTACCTCCTTATAATACCTTAATTTTATTTTTTCCTCTAACTCTTTATCACACCATATTTTCTCCTTAAATTTTTATTTAATAATATTTTTAATAGTTTATTTTTCTGCAAAATGGTCTCTTCCATGATTCCCCAATGACTTAGCCAAGATTGGGCATCTTTAGTTTGAAGCAATTTTAGGAAGCCTCTTGTCTTCCATGTTGTTTAACTTGTTCGTGTACAATAGCTATCTAGTCATAGTTGTGCTCTCAATGGGAGAAAGGCTTGCCTGTGAGAGGAGGATAGGATAGGGTGTATTTCCTTTAATTGTGAGATTATATGTTATAAAATTCTTTCACATTTGCTCTATATTTCTCCATGATTCTCAAGAGATACAACATCCCCAAACTTAGTATCCATATAGAATAACAGGAGTAACAAAATTATGAAAGATGAATTTTTTCTTATCCCATATCGAAAGATCATCTTATTTATAATTGTTTTCAAACCCATTATAAAATTTCAATCCTCCCTGTATATATATAAACGCACAAACATATGATATTAAAATAAGTTGACATAGAAATATTTTATTTATGGTCCACGTTGAAATTATTTTTTTCTTATTATTTTTTTTTAAATGTCACATGTCATCTCCATAATATTAAGCATTGAAGGAATTACACATCTTCCTCATATTTTATTTATGACTGACATTGAAATATTTGAATTACACATCTCTCTCAAACTGGGCTATGGAAAGAGCTTTCTGACACGGTAATGTAGACGCAATAATGTAGGATAGATGTTGTGGTGGGCATTGTCTGGGTTATGGAAAGAGCTTTTCGAAACAGTAATGTAGACACAATAATGTATGATAGATGTTGTGGTGGACATTGTTAGTTGATTGACGAGACAATCCTAAAAATGCTCCAATGTTGTCCGGGAGAAACGTTTCTAGTGAACTTTTTTTATAATTCTAGTAGGATGTTTTCAATGGATTGTTAAAATTATAAGTTTTAATTTGAAATTACAATAGAGAATTGTTACAATAAAAATGGGTCTACAATTCCATCTTCCAAGTCAAAGCTTCAGAGTCAAATTTGTAAAGTTATAGAGGTTTATTATCCAAAAAAAAAAAAAGATTTTTTCATTGTTGAATTATGTTAAGAAGGAAGTTTGTTCCAACACTAAATGTGTCCAATCTTCCACACCAGACATAAAGCTTGAAACTTGTTTACACTTTAACTTCATTCCCCAAAAAAATTAATATTATTATATTGTATAAATATTTTTTATCTTTTGTTGAACTGAACATGATCATGATCATTCTGGTGCTAGGGTTCATAACTGCAACCCCCTCCAGACTCTGAAACCCTTGTCCGAACCTTTCACATCTACACGCGATCAACCACACTGAGTGGAATTTTGACATATTATCCATGGCCAAGGTGGAGGGGGCGTGAGACCCCTCTTACAACAATGTTGCAACTAACGCAAAGTCGGGACCTATCACCAGAAGAAGGGAAAGATCTGGAAATGATTTTCGATGAGAATGATCTAGAAGATATTGATCTAGATCTGCTTGAGGAGGATTACAAAAAACAATATCTACAATCCCTCCCCACTAAGAATCTATACAAATTCCATAAATTCTACATAGACTCCATAATGGGTGCAACATCCCGATACGAAGATGATTTTGGGATTCATTCTGACCCTGGAAAGGACTATCATAAAATACATAAAGAACCAAAAAGAAGGGGCACAAATATGCACAACAACTCATTCATGAGGTAGGAAATTTCATGATCAACTCGAGATAGATCCAAAAGCTCACAGAGAGCTTCATTTATCCACCTCCTCCTTATTCCTCGTGAATATTCTTTCGTTGAATGTAAGAGGCCTTAATGGGAGAACAAAGTCGAGAGATTTCCATAATTGCATAATGGCAGAGAAATCAAACATACTTTTTCTTCAGGAAACAAAATGCACGTGAACTATTGCAAAAGAACTCTTTGCACAATGTTGGAGACACAACGAATGTATATTCATTATAATGGTGCATTAGGGTGCATCTATATCCTATGGAACCCAACTAAAATCACCCTAGATGGTTTCTATTTCACAGCTTGGATGCTTGAAGCTAAATATCAATTCATAGGGTCCAGTAAGGAAGGCATCATCACCAATGCCTATGGTCCTCAATCCCCCCTAGAAAAGGATAATTTCATGAAGAATATCAAGGCTCTCGGCAGCTTCGTTGGTCAACAGAGATGGATCCTTGGAGGGGACTTCAATATCACCATCTCCTCGGAAGAAAAAAGAGGGGTAATTCAAAGTCTGGAAAAAGACAATGAGAACTTTCAAAATCTCATAACATATCTTCATTTGATTGATATTGAAGCACATAATGGAGTCTTCACATGGTTCAACAGGTGATCTGACACTCATACAGTCTCTTTCTGAATAGATCGGTTCATGATCTCAGAATCCCTCATGTTGGAAGATTCATTGCTTGAGGCAAGCATTCTCCCAAGATCAGATCAGATAATTGGCCTGTCCAACTCTGGATTGAGACCAATAGTACACCCAAATACAAGCCTTTTCGGTTTGAAAAATCCCAGCTCACCCATCCAGATTTCCTAGAGTTATCCATGAAATGGTGGATGAAAGCGGAGGTACCTCATGGAACCCTCATGTATATATTTCAACAATGACTTAAAAAATTCAAGCAGTCTTTGAGAGAATGGAACAAAAATGTGTTTGGGAACATATTGCAGGCTCAGAAAGTAATTGAGCAACAATTCATCGAGATTCAAAATGAATTCATTCACCATGGATCTATGAATACCCTATTAGCAAATGAGGAGCTTCTTAAGAAACAATTAGAGGAAAGGAAACATCAAGAGGAAATCCTCTAGCACCAAAAATAAAGAATGAAATGGCTAAAGGAAGGGGGAAAAACACAAAGTTTTTCCACATATTCATGATACATAGGCGGCACATAAATCACATCACAAAATTGGAGAATGATCAGGGTCAAATACTCACGGAGCACGAAGCAATGGAGGACGAGCTAGTAAATTATTATTCCAACCTTCTCTCTAAACCCATCTGAGATCGATCGCAAGCCATTAATAAAATTTCACAACATATGCCTAATATTATCTTTGCGAAAAAAATGAAGCACTCATGCAGCCTACTCCATGGAAGAGGTAGATCAAGCGATGAAGGAAATGCCAGTGGGAAAAGCTCTAGGGCCCGATGGCTTTACCACAAAGTTATTTCATTATTGTTGGCTAATAGTTTGGGAGGAATTTTGGCAGATCGTGGAGGAATCTCATTCCTTAGGAAAGGTCCTGACCGCCCTCAATGCTACCTTCCTCGTGCTTATTCTCAAGGAAGAGCGGGTGACTCACCCCAAACAATTCCATCCCGTCGCTTTATATAGTGTGATCTATAAAATGTTAACAAAAATCATTTCACTAAGACTCAAGCCGATTCTTCCCTTCATAATTTATAAGCAGAAGTCAAGATATGGGGAGAGAAGACAGATTCTAGACAACATGATTTTGGTTCATAAGGTGATTCACTCTCCTAAGTCCTCGAGGACTCTAGGCATTCTTATAAAACTAGATATTTCAAATGCATTTGATTTATTGAGTTGGAAATATATCCACTCAATTATTTTTGCTTTTGGATTTTCCAATGATTGGATATATTGCATACTAAATCTCACTTCAATTGTTTTTTCCTCAATCCTCATAAATGGTGTGCCCTCTAAAACCGTTTCCCCTTCTCAAGGTATTCTTCAAGGATACCCCCTTTCCCCATTCCTTTTTGTCATCATGGATGAAGGGATTGGTCATTACATCAAAGCCTCCATTGCAGACAGTTCCCTCCAAGGTCTCCCCCTCCATGGTCTTCAGTCGGTGCTTCACACGATCAGTTCATAGATGACACTATGCTAATGGGTACCCATTTAGAGAGAGGCACAAAAACTAAAACTCATCCTTTCTGACTTTAGTGAAGCCTCAGACACCTCTGTCAATCTGGAGAAATCACATATTTATTTCTTTAACACCCCTCTTGCCTTTCAAAATCATATTTCCCGACTATTAGGCATCCCTTGGAGCTCCCTTCCATCCAATTACCTTGGCATCCAACTCTTTGACTCTAAAACTAGAAATATATCATGGTCCTATCTCTTAGACTCTTTAACCCAACGGTTGTATATGTGGAATTTCCAATCTCTCAATCGAGCAAGCCAATTGGTTCTAGTAAAGTATGCCCTACAAGCTATCCCAACCTATCTCTTCATGGCCTTAGTGGACCCCAAATAAGTTCTCATCACCATTAGAAATATTCAAAGAAAATTTCTCTGGTAGGGACTGAAATCTGATAGCAAGTGGGCCTTGGTCAGCTGGGAAAAACTTTGTAGACCCAAAATTAATGGTGGTCTGGGACTCAAGGATCCTGGTGTGCTCAACGAAGTTATGGGTGTAAAAATCCGATGGCGGTGGCTGAAGTACCCACAAGAGCTCTGGGGACGTTTGTGGAAGTAGAAATACGCTCCAAATATTGATGAGGATCATCTCATAAGAAAGATGGATCAAGTCCAGGGGTCCAATATCTGGAATGCATCCTGGAGAAACCACCCCCTCATCCAGGGACACACTTTCTAGGAACTAAGAGATGGAAAAGATTCATATTTCTGGTCAAACTCTTTCGCACCAATTCCCTTCTCTTCAGTCCCTGGAAAGCCTTCATCAGATCCAAATCCAAATGCCAAATAACAACATGATTAAGGTGGTCAACGTTTCGAGAGAAACCCCTCCAGAATCCCAATGGAGGGTTTGGAAAACCTTGCCGAGGGATCTCAACCTTCCTGTTGACTGAAATTTGAAACCATGGAAGGAACTCACATCCCCGAGGAATCTTCTCTTGTGTGAAGGATGAAACATTCTGTGCTGGGGACATTCTACAACTGACACATTCACCATTAAAGAGGCCTATCATATCAAGGAGAAATTTCAACTATTGCCCAAAGATGCAATCTAGCACATTATTTGGAAATCAAACCTTTGGCAAAAAGTCTCAACCTTTCTTTGGCTTATGGCACAAAATCGTATCCTCACCTGGGAAAACTTAAGGTAAAAGGGTTTTATAGGGCCCTCAACTTGTCCTATTTGTATGCAACAAGAGGAATCAATGGAGCACCTAATGAATCAATGTCCTTTTAGCTTGGAGATCTAGGACAAGGTGGAAATCATTATGAGGAAAACATATCGTTCAACAACAAACATTATCCATTCTATAGGAAAATGAAGAACGAGTGCCTACAAAACTCCCATTCTCAACAAAATTTGATAGTTGATTCTAGGTTTTGTGTTCTGAAAAATATGGAAGGAGCATAATAGGTGAATATTTCATTCTAAGTCTACCTCATCAGACTCTGTTTGGTACAATTGTTTTAGCAACATTCAAGAGACCGTGAGATCACAACAATGGAGTGTTTAGGACTTGAACTATGATCCCACTGAGAACATCATCCATTCAAGTGGAATCTAAACATTTTGCTATCTACTTCTCCTTCCATTTCCATACATTGAACAACAAACTTACAAAACCCCAATAGTTGGCGATGCCCCCCTCCAGGTTTCTTTAAGCTGAATTTTGATGGAGGTTCTAAGGAAAACCCGAGACCTATAGGATTTGGGGTAGTGATCAGAAACAATGATGGAATTATCAGTAATATTTTGGCCAGAAACTTGGGCTTTGATACAAACAATTCAATAGAATTATGGGGCATAATTCGTGGCATTCAACTAGCTTCTCTCTTAGGCCTAAATCAATTCATCATAGAGGTGTATTCTCAACTCATTATTTCTCTTGTCACTGGAATCATACATGGATCTGACCCGACCAAACTTTCTACTAGATGGCACCTTCTCAGCTCCCTCGAAATCTTCAAGATCCTTCTCCATCCTAATCTCATCCTTATCCCTTCTCATGTTAGAAGAGAGGTGAACAATGTGGCAGAAAAAATTGCTAATGAAGGGTTTGTCCTATCAGGTGTTGATATCCTCTTTTATTCCAATTTTTTTCCCATCTCACCCATTTACCAACAATGCATATCCCTAACAGACTCAAATTGAAACTCCCCAAATGGGGTGCCATGTGCTTAAACATGCACATAAAGCAAGCCTCTACTTGTCTCCTCTCCTTTTGGCTTCACTTCACGAGAATGCATTCAATGCAAGGCATTGGTGATGAGAGTTCTCACCCCATGCGAGTTCAAGTTCACTAGTTTAGGATGTCGTCGAGGTTAATTTGGAAGCATCCCACAAAGGACAATGTCGCTTCAACTATAACTATGCTCTTAATGTGTCGGAGAATGGCTATTTCGATTTTCCTCTCCGAAATTATCGTAATGTGTCTCTTTCAGGATTTGCTGGTGCATTCGGATTATCCTCTGGGGAATTACAGGTGTTCTAAGATCTAGTTTCTTTTTTCTATATCTACAGCCCAATGCCCTCAACTTTGGACTCATGCCTCATGAGCGAAGTCGACCTCACAGAGGTCCAGAGTATCTTCATTACCTTGCAGGCCACAGAATAAATGTTGGTATCCCCGAATCTAGGTCACACCAGTCGCCTCCCCCAGATATCCATTTCGATGAGTCGCCAAGCTTGGATACCAACATGGAAGAGGAAAATCTGGGTTGTCCAGTCATTGAGGAGGACATGTCGGCTCCACTTCCTGAGAATGTAGAGGGCTCGTCCACAACTATTCCATTGCCAAGAAGGCCGCTGGACCACTCTGTTGTGCATGCAGAGGTGTTGCACCCAGACTATTCCACCATCCCACTGGAAGGCTCAAGATCCCAAAAATTGTTTCAAACTCTATGGAGGATGGCATAAAGATGTCAATTGCTAAATCAATGGGGAATACAAGAAGGAGTCTTTATCCATAATATCTATAATATTACAAATATTATCACTTCTAAATTTAATGATAATATATGGTGTGATAAAGAATTAGTGGATAAAAGGAAATACTACAAGGAGGTGGAGGTGGTCAACCCTAATTTAGAAGATTAAAATTACCTCTAAGTTTTGAGAAGTGCAAAGAAGAAAATCAACATTGCTAAAATAAGAACAAACTCTCACAAGCTACATAGTAAAATTGAACTCCCAAAACACTAAGTGAGTAGAAGATGAAAATCACTTCATCTTAGATTGCCCTACATATACCCATATTAGATTCCAACTTAAAAGTATTTTCCACAATACAGAGCTTCCTAAGCTTATCCTAAGGTATAATAAACCAATTGGTCTTAGTGAACTTTAATCATCATCATCATCATCATAAAATATTAATTCTATCTTCTTAATTATTTAATTGAATAATAAATACTTTTACCAATAAATTGTAAATAAAAAAATTATTTTACTTAAGAATTAAATACTTTTACCATAAACACATAAATATTAGTTTAAATGATTTCATAATCTTTTATTATTTTTAATATTTATCATTATTTACTCTTTCAATTTAAATTAGGTAATTTTTTTTATGTAAAAATAAGAGTTTAATCCTATACCAAAAGTATGCAAATTTTCTATATATAAAAAAAAGTTAATCCTATACAAAACAGTGTGTATGTCAATTTATGTAAAAGGAGTTCAATTTTAATTTTTCAAACAGATTACTTTATAATCATTATTACAAAATGAAATTGTTAAACTTATCACTTTAAACTATATATATTTATTATATTAAAATATTAAAAAAAATTATAAATAATTTTATTGTTAATTTCACTGGTTTAGTATACAAGTTTTTAATAAAAATCAAAACATATAATATAATATATTATATTAAAATATTTTTAGTAGTAATTTCACATATTTAGTGTACAAGTTTCTTCAATAAAATAAAACAAAATACATTAAATAAATTCACCATCACCATTGATATAAATTTAAAACTGAAGAACCTGATAGCCCAATAATGACATTAAATGTCACATACCAAATATAAAATAACAATTAGTTATATTTAAATAATGACATTAAAGGTCACATACCAAATATAAAATAACAAATAGTTGTATTTGAATGATGGCATTAAATGTCACATACCAAATATAAAATAACAATTAGTTTTATTTGATTGGATGTAGAATGCACCCTGGTTGAGGGGACCAACAAAGATTTGTTCATATTTGCATCATAAAACAGTGTCATAAATGTTTAGACTTACTCGAGACTTCGACTTACGCACATGTGTTTCTACTATTTCCAGTAAATACACCGACATATAATGGCTAAAAGGGTTAACATTAATCAGCTGACAGTAGAATAATAAACACTGTATAAGTTGAGATTCAAAGATACAGAACATTGCTACTCTGACCACATATTACATGTGTTTATTCGCATCGTATTTATATTTGGAAATCCCTGTCCCTCGTAAAAAGCACATGTCTATATGTGGAATAAAAAATAAATTACTTTTAATTTTTTTTTATGCAAACTTGATATAAAATTATTTTATTTAAAGGTGAATATTGATATAAACTTATTTTAATTAAGGTTGATGTTAGAATATATTTTTAAATGTCACATGTCAATTTTCAATTGTTATATATATATGATGGTATTGGTATATCAGACCTAAAGAAGGTAAGAGATTACTTGCAATTCTTTTAAAATTTGTTTCTATTTTAAAAAAGAATTAAGAGAAGCTTTCCAAAATCACCATAGTTTTGTTGAGTTAAAAGGTTAGGAAGGTTGGTAGTGTGACAAATATTTTGAAATTGAGATCTATAGGCTAGAGAATCTATGGACAACCTAAGAGAAAATGTTTTTGATCTTCAACTCTCTTAGTGTCACAAAGATGACACACTCTTCCGTCTCATGGAGCTCATGAGAATTTGTTCTTATTTTAGCAAATTTTGATCTTCTAGATTAGGGTTGATTACCTCCTTATAATATCTTAATTTTATTTTTTCCTCTAACTCTTTATCACACCACATTTTCTCCTTCAATTTTTATTTAATAATATTTTTAATAGTTTATCTTTCTGCAAAATGGTCTCTTCCATGATTCCCCAATGACTTAGCCAAGATTGGGCATCTTTAGTTTGAAACTATTTTAAGAAGCCTCTTGTCTTCCATGTTGTTTAACTTGTTCTTGTACAATAGCTATCTAGTCATAGTCGTGCTCTCAATGGGAGAAAGGCTTGCCTATGAGAGGAGGATAGGATAGGGTGTATTTCCTTTAATTTTGAGATTATATGTTATAAAATTCTTTCACATTTTCTCTATATTTCTCCATGATTCTCAAGAGATACAACATCCCCAAACTTAGCATCCATATAGAATAACAGGAGTAACAAAATTATGAAACATGAATTTTTTCTTATCCCATGTCGAAAGATCATCTTATTTATAATTGTTTTCAAGCCCATTATAAACTTTCAATCATCCCTGTATATATATAAACACATAGACAGATGATATTAAGATAAGTTGACATAGAACTATTTTATTTATGGCCCACGTTGAAATTTTTTTTTTTTTAGTGTCACATGACATCTCCATAATATTAAATATTGAAGGAATTACACATCTTCCTCATATTTTATTTATGACTGACATTGAAATATTTGAATTACACATTTCCCTCAAACTGGGCTATGGAAAGAGCTTTCCGACACAGTAATGTAGACGCAATAATGTAGGATAGATGTTGTGCTGGATATTGTTAGTTGATTGACGAGACAATCCTAAAAATGCTCCAATGTTGTCTGGGAGAAAGGTTTCTAGTGAACTTTTTTTATAATTCTAGTAGGATGTTTTCAATGGATTGTTAAAATTATAAGTTTTAATTTGAAATTGCAATAGAGAATTGTTACAATAAAAATGGGTCTACAATTCCATCTCCAGAGTCAAATTTGTAAAGTTATAGAGGTTTATTATCAAAAAAAAAAACAAATTCATTGTTGAATTATGTTAAGAAGGAGGTTTGTTCCAACACTAAATGTGTCCAATCTTCCACACCAGACATAAAGCTTGAAACTTGTTTACACTTTAACTTCATTCCCCCCCAAAATTAATATTATTATATTGTATAAATATTTTTTATCTTTTGTTGAACTGAACATGATCATGATCATTCTGGTGCTAGGGTTCATAACTGCAACCCCCTCCAGACTCTGAAACCCTTGTCCGACCCTTTCACATCTACATGCGATCAACCACACTGAGTGGAATTTTGACATATTATCCATGGCCAAGGCGGAGGGGGCGCGAGCCCCCTCTTACAACAACGTTGCAACTAACGCAAAGTGAATGTTGATCTGTGGCACCCTTATCTCTTGGAACAACGTCTCCAAATTAAGACAGACCATCAAAGCCTCAAGTACTTTCTGGAACAACGCATTTCCTCCCCGGAGCAACAAAAATGGGTGACTAAACTCTTTGGATATGATTATGAGATCATTTACAAGAAAGGCAAAGACAATGTGGTGGCAGATGCACTGTCCCGAAAATATGAAGAAGAAGGATCCCTTTTTTCTCTTTCCTTCATTGTACCAGATTGGCTCCAAGCTATTCGCCAGGAATGGCTACAAGATCCCAAAAGTTTGCATCTAATCCAGCAATTGCATACCAGTGCTCCAGCTCCCCCAGGGTACTCTTGGCTCCAGGATGAGCTTCGATACAAAGGCCGTTTGTATTTAAGTAAACAATAAAAGCTTAAATCCATGGTACTTTTTGAGCTTCATGCTACACCCACAGAGGGGCACTCCGGGTTCACCAAAACCTATGACAGGGTCAAACATTTTTTTTTTCTGGGATGGTATGAAACATGACATTCATAATTTTGTCGCTTAATGTGATGTGTGTCAACGCAACAAGGGAGAAATAGTCAAATCTTCGGGCACACTACAACCGCTTATGATTCTACCTGCTATTTGGAACGATATCTCTATGGATTTTATTACAGGCTTACCCAAATCGGGAAATAAATCAGTCATAATGGTGATTGTGGATTGCCTTTCCAAGTATGCTCATTTCTGCGCTCTTCAACACCCGTTTACTGCATCCACGGTGGCTCAAATTTTCATGGACCAGGTCTTCAAGCTTCATGGCATGCCGCACTCTATTGTTTCTGATCATGACCCAACTTTCACAAGCAATTTTTGGCAAGAACTGTTCAAGATACAAGGCACCCAATTGCATCTCAGCACAACTTATCATCCCCAGAATGATGGTCAAACAAAAGTTGTCAACAAGTGTTTGGAAACATATCTAAGGTGTTTTGCCTTTGAAAAGAAAAATCAGTGGGCTCAATGGTTACCCCTAGCTGAATGGTGGTACAACACTTCCTACCATACAACTACACGCATGATTCATTTTGAAGTGGTATATGGACAAAAGCCACCTTTAGTTCTCTCATACTTACCGGGTACCTCGAAGGTCCAAGCGGTTGACCAAACACTTACAGTTTGAGAGGATATTTTTCGTACCCTCAAAGAGAACTTGGTCATGGCACAGAATCGCATGAAGCAACAAGCAGATCAAGGTCGCTCTGAACGTCAATTTGCAGAAGGGGATCAGGTGTTTTTGCGACTGCAACCATACAAGCAAACTTCCCTCAAGGTCGAGCATTGTCAGAAACTAGCGCCCAAATTTTATGGTCCTTATACAGTTCTCAAGTGTGTGGGACAAGTCGCCTATCAATTAGCTCTGCCCAATGAGTCGAAGCTACATCTTGTTTTTCATGTTTCATTCTTAAAGAAGGTGATTGGAACTAGGTGCCAAATTCAAACCAACCTTCCCGAGTTAGTTGAAGAAGGATCCATTTGGCTACAGCCAGAAGCAGTTGTGGACCAGCGTGAGCCTTGCCTGCATTAGAGAACCATCAAGGAAGTGCTAGTCCAGTGGAAGGATACAACTCTAGCAGATGCCACTTGGGAACCAGCTACCATTCTGCAGCAGTTTCCACATCTCAAGCCTTGAGGACAAGGGTGTTTTTAAGGGGGCGGACATGTTAGGGTCCTAACCCGCACATAGGTAGAGAAATATATTCAGATGTAATAAAGGTCAATATTAATAAGGCCTTTCAATAAAATAGAATAAGGCGGATGTAAGAAGACCTAATAGAAGCTTCCTCTTCTAGAAAGATCTTCCTCTAGATGCTTCTCTTGATAGAAATATTTGGTATAAATAAGGGTCAAGGGTATGAAAACCCTAGCTTGGAGATTATTGTAACAGAGCGCTGCTCGATTGGAGGTTGCCCCCTCGAAGAGGCCTGTGAACATTGCTTTCTGAATCAAAGTGTTATTTTTGTTGTTGTTCTTATATCATTTATGTGTTATTATGGAGATTATGTTGGTTATATTACTGTTATTCTGCCATTTCTAGCATTGTATTTATATTCTACATACTTTTTATATCTGGTATATTACACGTACAATTTTCACCTTGGCAATTTTTCTAGCTTTTCAGGTCCTAAACTTCTGGGGTCATTTTGAGGCCCTAAAAAAAGTTTTTTTTGGCTCGCTAGAGTCACACTGTAGACAAAGTCACAGTGTGATGAAAAAATTTGCAGTCCTCAGATAGACCTTTCCAACGGGCTATCGTGCACCTAAAACGAAGATCGTATGCAAAAGTTACGACAGAGAGAATTTAATATACCAACTTACCCCATTGGGGCCCACATGAATTTTGGTGTTTCATCTCCTAGGGTTAGATTTTTTGATGTCTAGGGTTTTTTTATTACTTCTTGATGTTAAAAAGGCCTAGAAGCCTTATTGTAATGTGCTCAGGAGAATGCGCTCAGCTGCCACATCTTTTCTCAGAGATTAACTACCACCATTTAAACAAGATTGTTTCATTCTGCATTTTATAGTTTCAACATATTTCTTTATTGAATAGAAGTCAAGTTTCATTGTTTCTTTGTTATTGTTCACTGTCTCTCTATGTTAATGTTATAGATCTATGTTCCATTTTCATTTTTCTCATAAATCCGGCTCAGTAAAGGAGGTAAGCAATAAAAATGAAGCAAGTAACCTTCATCAAAGTAGTTCGTGATTGTCTTATTAATGGGTTGGCATTGGAAGTTGACTTGTCGAGTCTAAGTGACAAGGTGATGAAATGAGACTTGAAATAGGAAGGCCTATGGATGCTTCAGAGATTAGTTTGTACAAGGTTGTAGGACAATTTTAGGAGAAGACAACTTGGTTTCTTTGTACATTATGTAATTGAACCACGGGCTAGAGGCCACACTCTGCATCGTATCTTGTAACATTCATATATATATAAGGTGTTAGGAACTTAGCTTGGGTGTCTCCCATCGATATCAGTGTTGTGTACTGCGGATGTTTTATATGTGTTGAATGTTATTGCCTCTTTCATACTGTTATAAAACCTAAGTTGTGAAATTGACTAAGTATTGTATTGCAAAATGTTTTAAGGCTATGGTTGGACGCATGTCTATATTGCTTGTTGGATGAGCTAAGTGTGTTAAACTTGGTTGGGCATGTAACTTGTTGTAGCCCAAGGGAATGTTATGGGAAGACATTAGGTGAAGAGGCGTAGTCTATTTTTAGTAGGCACATGTTGGCCTTGACACTACGGTCGAGGCAAGGCAGTGCCACACATTCATAGGTGTTAGAATGACTTAGGCACACTACAAAAAAAAATTCTTACAAGGTGCAAGTCTGTGATGTTGATTAAGGTTGGTTGTCATTGATGTCAACCCTTGAAGAAAGCCCCATAGCACAAAGGTTTAGGTAATGGACCCAATATTGTTTGATGTAAATATGACTCATTATTGTTTTGTCATGGTTGATAAGAAGTAAATATGGATGAACTCCAAAGTGGTTCCCTTATGGTGAAATCCCTCACGGGAAGACACTTTGTGGAGTAAGAGAACCCATGCTTAATTATGGAATAATGAGATGAAGGACAGTGAATTTGTCAGGGAAAATATCTTATATGGATAGTGTTTGTCATGTCATTTCCGGTAGTATGTGGAACGTCACATAATTCTTCACGGTTAGAGAGTTATGGCCATGAGAATTTGGAGACCCCAGGTTTGGGTAATGTACCCAAGTTTGTTTGATGGGTAACGGTATGAGTTATGATATATTTTCATATAATAATATTCTATATGGATAGTACATGTCATGCCATTTCTGGTGGTATGTATAATGTCACATAACTCCTCATGGTTTGAGAGTTATGGCCTTACAAAGTTGGAGGACCCTCATATGTCATCTAGAAGCCCCAAAAGGTCAAAGTAGTCAAAGTGGTTTAAGAGATTTTAAAAGGTAAATAATAAAGTGAAGCGATGAGTATATTATAATTCAAAGTGAAT
>ML785011.1:995344-1007155 GCA_009831015.1 Picea engelmannii
AGAGTCTAACTGCTATGCAGCTCTCCCTTGTTATTAATTAGCTTCTTTTAGCATGCTGGAGAACAGATGGATCAACGCGCTTATAAGAAACATGGAATTACACTTTGATTGTAGGCTATTTTCACTGGAATAATCGCTTATTGTTGTTTGGTCAGAGAAGAGGGCCCGGGAAGTTGTCATTGTTTCTCGGTGTAGGTGGCGCCTATTCCCGCCGCCTCAGCAGTGCAACTACCTTATGCTGATAAGAGCTTCTTATCGTGATCTTCCGCCCATCAAAATCCATTAACGCCAGATCATCTGTATCAATTTATAACCATAAAGAAAGCCTATGTTATTATAACCATCTGTATCAATTTATTTAAAAATTAAATAAGTAAAAATATGCTGCATCAGCGAATTGTCCTACTATTGATTGTTTGTCATTACTATTGTACGCCTATTGACTATCTATCATTAATGTTTATAAATGACTTCTATATTTCTGAGACGTAGCATACAGACCAAACTGTTTGATCCGTTTTCTAACTCTGCGTCTTTTGTTTAGAAATGGAGTGTGCTAATTTGAGAGTAATCTTTTTTGTTAAGTTATTTTTTTCAAAGGTTCTTTGGTAGTTTGTTTTTAAATTTCTGATCAATCTAAAATTTTGATCGATTTTTTGATTTTTTGAGTATTTGAATTGGTTTAAAATGGGGCAAAACCCATAGAGTAAAGTTTTGAAATGCATAGAACTTTGATCCATGTGAAACTCAAACTACTCTTAAAAATCTAACTCTATTCAAACCCATTTTTTTACCTGAAAAACAGATTTATTTGCTCCCTAATTAACCTACTCCTTTAGAAATCATGCTTTCACCCAAAAACTACAAGCTGCAACTACTACGACATGCAACTTCACAGAGACGTTTATCAGACAAGTAGCTGAATGCATCGTGGAAATATAAATGAAGTGTACCTTTTTTATGCAACTAAAATTAATGTTGAAATCGACGTACCACTGAAATAACACAGATGTAAATTAAGTCTCGGCCAATTTCTTCCATTAAAATTCAAAACCGATGAAAGCTCTCTATGTACGTACACAAACGATTTTGATATGGAATACATTAGTGCAAACGTTCTATATTTATCCTTCCATAAAACTAATAACCAACCATGTATTAAAGGTCCCATATATAATTATACAAACGATTTTTTCCCTACTCCAAAGGTTTTGTATTTATCCATAAGCCTTTATTTATCCGTGAAAAAAAATCAGTGGGCTCTGTAGGACGGTCTGAGCTGGAATTACTTCATCTTCTACAAAACGTACGAACTGAGTTCCATGGGACGGTCTGAACTGGAGTTACTTATGTGGGACGGACGGTCTGAGTTGGACTTGCTTCATCTACTACAAAGCGTACGAAATGCTAGTGAATTATGTGGGACGGTCTGAACTGGATTAGCGTTCTCATTTACTTCTTCAACGTTCCGGATCTCCACGTGTACTCAAAATCTTTGTACATCCTAATTTTTGCTCGTATGATATTTCTCGAGGCTAGCAATATCCAGCTTGTTATGATGCGGAAGGTGGATTATAGACTGTTGGATTCAAAAGCAAATCAGATCGAATGGTCTATAATCAACCTGTGTCAACATTCAATGCTGTCTTTCATATATTGTTTTGTATTGGAGTGTCCTATGGTGTAATCATGTTGTAAAGTGTTTGTTTATTTATTTATTAATTTATAATTTTAAACTTAAGTATTTTTTTGTCTACTTATTTGTTATGTTGCATTAGTTGGGAACTTTGGGAATGGAAATGAGTAGAAGTTTCTCTCAAATTTAGAGGAAATTTGAAGTTAGGAGCGGAAATAATATATATTAAAAAAATGTAAAAAACATTGTTCAAGAAGCAACATCTACAATATCAAAATTACTAATTTAATATGTACTAATAATTATATGAATATATTAAAAGGAAAGGCAAAGCACCTACCGATCCAGAAGCCCCTGAAGGTCCAACCAAAGAGAAAGATACGGATGAGGAACACATCAACTTGGCCTCAAAATCCGAAGAAGAATTCGATGATGAAGTCTGGCACAAGTAGCTCTCAGATCACACCTAAAAAAGCCACCAGAGGAAGGAAATCCAAGAAAAAAGAAAGAGAAGAGAAAACTTATCTAGACGTCCTGCAAGGGTCCCAAAAAACCCTCAAAGGAATGGTAAACACGTGCAGTGCCAAAAAACAAGGTCGGGCTCAAAAAGGAGCCTCTGCTGCTCAGCGTAGTAAACAATGAAGTACATATCCTGGAACTGCAGAGGGTTAGGCAACAAACTCAAAGGAGACGCTCTGAAAGATATCGTCCGTATGACAATGCCTGAAATCCTTCTCATCCAGGAGACGAAACTGGAGGAACCAGATCTCCTCCGAGCAAGTAAGATTTTTTGGAAAAAAGGCCAAGGGAAAGCGATTAGTGCTAGAGGAGCCTCAGGGGGAATCAACATTTTTTGGGATACCTCCAAATTGGATCTGATGGACGAAGAAAGTAGTGCTCACTAGATCTTCACCAAGCTTCTCCACAAACAGTGAGGCCAACCCATAAGTCTCTTCAATCTCTACGTACCAGTACAGTCCTCAAAGAAACGAGCCTGTTGGGACTCCTTAAAGTCCTTCCTTCAAGAACGAAATACTGAAAACATAATAATCGCGGGTGATCTCAACATCACACTTGCCTCTTCGGAGAAAAAAGGGGGATCCCCGGTCATAGACCTAGCCAGAAAATGGGTGGAGGACCTCATCATGGATTGGGACCTGGAAGATATCAAGCCAGTCAGAGGGAAGTACACCTGGTTAAACAAAAGATTGGGGCCAGGGCACATTGTAGCACGCCTGGACAGATTCCTCATCCAAACCTCTTTTCTCACCCTCGGATTAGCGACTTCCTCTAAAATCCTCCCAAATTACACCTCCGACCACAAGCCGGTCCTCCTTGAGCTCTCCTCTGATGCTAAACTCGGTCCCATCCCCTTTCGGTTCAACCCGCTATGGATCCACCAAGAGGGTTTCCACGATCTAGTAGCCAATGCCTGGAACGTCCAGATCCAAGGATCTTCGTTCTTTGTTTGGGAAGGAAAACTACGTACGATCTCTTAAGAAAGCGCTTAAAGGGTGGGTTGGAACCATCCCTTCTCCTTCCTCCAAGAGAAAAGGGATCGAAGAAGCCCTCGTAAACCTTCAGCTAAGCCTCGAAGAGGAGTCTCTCTCTCATGATCGGTTAACTGAAGAAGTCGATCTCCAAAAATCTCTCCATCATGCATGCAAGGAGGAGGAGGAACATTTGCGTCAAAAGTCCCGAAGCCTCAGGCTCATGGTTGGAGACAAGAACAAAAACTACTTCCACAGGCATGCAGAAGCTCGGAAGCAGTTTAAAACGGTCAAAGAAATCCATTCACAAGGGCAAGAGGTAACCAGCTTTGAAGGTATCAAACAGGCCACTCACGACTTCTACAAATATCTCTACTTAGCCCCAAATGAATCCCCTATAGACCCCACCGCCTATCCTCTTTCGCTAGTCCCCAATTACTCGAGGGACGAGGACAATTGAATGCTAACGGGCCCCATAAACCCTCAAGAGATCAAGAATGTGCTGGAGAATATGGAAGCTGATAAGGCCCCCGGGCCTGATGGCTTCACATCCCACTTCTACAAAGCTTGTTGGCCAATCATCAAGAAAGATCTAATAAGAATGGTGCAAAAATCCCAAAACTGCCTCAAACTCGGGGGAAGCACAAACTCATCTTTTTCAGCATTGATCCCGAAGGTAAAAGAAGCAAGAAACTTTAGCGGATTCCGGCCGATATCTCTCTGCAACACTAGCTACAAGCTAGTCACTAAGATCATAGCTACCAGGCTCAAAGTCATTCTGTCAAACATCATTCCGGAAAATCAAGGAGGCTTCATCAAAGGGCGCCAAATCCTGGACAACATAGTGTTGGTCCAAGAAGCCTTACATTCCAACATCCAACGAAAAGAAAAAAGTATGATCATCAAGCTCGACTTAGCCAATTCTTTCGATAGAATTAGACATGATTTCCTTTTTCAAGTAATGAGAAAATTGGGATTCATTGAAAAATTCATAAGCTAGATCAAATCCTGCATAGCTAGCCCGTGGATTTCCCCATTGGTAAATGATCATTCAGCACAGTACTTCCAGGCCACCAGGGGATTGAGACAAGGTTGTCCCCTATCCCTGCTTCTATACGCCATCCAAGCCACGGTTTTAAGCTTCCAGCTGGCTCACCATCAACAGATTCGTTCCCTTCATGGCCTCAGAATTGTGTGAACAGTCAAAGACATTAACCATGCATAGTTTGCAGACGATACCCTCCTCCTTGGTGGAGCCAACGTCCGAACAACAAGAAACTTCAAGCAGGAGCTAGACCATTACAAAGCAGCCTCATGCTGCAAAACAAACGACCAAAAATGTAAAGTTTATGGTTGGAATTTCTCTCCAAGAGAGATGCTGGAAATTGCCCGAGTCTTAGGAATGGAAGGCTCAACGACATGGGACAACTTCAAATATCTTGGGGTCCCAATTTTCAAAGCCACTCCCAAAATGATCCATTGGACTCCGCTTCTGGACAAATTGAAGGGCCACATTCAATCCTGGGGACGACTTGGTTAAATCTGGTTGGGAAAATCGTATTGCTGAAGTCAGTTCTGACTAGTCTTCCAATCTACCAAAACTCCATTTTACTTGCCCCCAAATCCATCATCAACAATATCGACATAATGCTGAGACGTTTTTTGTGGGAAGGGGGGTGGCAAATGGAGAGGAAAATGCACTTAGTAAGTTGGTAAAAAATAAAAAAAAAATGGTGCTAGAAGGAGGCCTCCAGATCAAGGACGTCGCTACCCAGAATCTAGCAACGGGTGAAAAAATTCTGTGGAATCAAGTCTCCAACAAACCCTCCTGGAGAAAGGAAGTTATTTGGAAAAAATGTTTCTGGGGGAAACGCCTCAGATGCCTCAAATGCCCTCCGAAGGTCCTCAAAGGTTCGCCAATCCTTACTCTCTGCCTCAGATCCTTAGACCATTTCAACTCCAAGCTTACATGGATCCCTGGCAATGGGAAACACATAAGGATCTGGCATGACTCGATCCTAGGGGAGCAACCGCTAGACTTTCAAGGTGGTTTGGCCAACATCAAAGCATGGCTCCACTCCTCCAACCTTCACACACTCTGGGATATTTCCATTTGGGAGGATAATGAGGCGGGAGCATGGAAAGAGTGGGATCTGGGAAACTATCTAGCAATGCTCGATTTTGAAGCCAAAACCCTCTTGAAGTTGCTGCAAGGGAAAGCCCCCATGAGAGCCTCAGTTAAGGATAAAAGGTGATGGGGCACTGTCACCGGAACTTACTTTGCGGCTGTTGGATACCATTCTCTTCAAACTGTCCCCCATGTTCCACCAAACCCAACGCCCTGGAGAACTGTCTGGTCTCACAAGTCGATCCCCAAAATCGACATGTTCTTCTGGACAATGGCACATCAAAGCATCCTAACCAGCGAAAAATTAAGGCGTAGAGGATGGCAGGGTCCCTCAAGATGCCTTGTCTGTACGTCTGAAGAGGAAACTATAGACCATCTGCTACTAAATTACCCCTTTGCAAAAGAAGTCTGGGAAAATGTAGTAATGTTGAGTCCTGACAAAATCATGAGGCCCACCTCGACCAAGGATTTGTTGAGAACTTGGGCATTACGCTCCCCCTTCTCCTTGAGGAAAAATGATCTACTCAAAGCAAGCTGGATGTGGCTCCCCAAGTTTGTGATGTGGAAAATTCGGCTGAAAAGGAACAATAGGATTTTCAATGTGAAAAGCTGCAACTCATTCCAAGTTGTCTTAAAAATCAAAGAACTGCTGAGTGAGGCTCTAGAAGCCCATACCAAGATTCGGAACTCTGAAACCCTTGACCTGGAAGAAGAACAGTGGCTAAAAGAGCTTGTCCCAAACCACCTTCAACGAATAGCCACCAACTCAGCCTTGAAAGCAAGCTAGGAAATTAGAGAGCGAGTTTCACAGATGTTGGAAATGTCGAGAGTTGTTCAGTGCAGAAAAACTCATTTCTTAGAATAGTTTGACAAAAAGTTATTGATAATAATTATTTTCATTACAAATTTAAAATTAAATTAATTTAGTTATATCAATTTTGAGAAAAAACAATTTTTTTGAATAAATCTTTTTAAAATGCAAAAAGGTGAAGAAAGGTTTACACTTCCACAGATTTGATCCCTATAAAACCTTGATATATCTAGAATTCAAATAAACATAGAAAACTTTTAAAATTAAATTATTATTATAATAATATATTGAAATATTATTAATATTAATAATTTAATTTAAGTCCTAAAACTAAACCAAATCTGGGTAACCGATATTGAACCTTCAACCTTAGAAATATTAAATAATATTTTAATTGAGATTGCTTAAACAATGATCAAGATAAATGCAACCAAAACCCTTAATCCAACAATTAAAGATTAAATAATATATTCCATATTATTGAATGACTTTTCCTTTTTTCTTAATCCAACCATTTAAGATTACATAATTTAAAAGAGATTAGTTAAAGTTTAAACATTTCAAGGTATTTTTGTGTGTATGTTTTGAAACCTCATCTCTTTTCATATGCAAGTTTTATTTAAATGTTTTTTTTGCATTTTTTAAGGTTAAGAACTTTAATACATTATGAGTGGGTTTAATGATTAAGAACATATGTTTCCACCTAAAAGAACACAACTTCAAATCTAAAAGACTATAAAAATATGTTATTTTGTATAATATGTCATTCTATATATATTCTATATATATTTGTAGATTGAATCTTTCAATGTTAAAATTTGTCATGATATCAATATAAAGTTGATAGTTCTACATTTATACAATAACTTCATCAACTCCGGACTTGAAAAGTGCATATTTTTCTTCCTTCTCCTAGTATTAGTGAAGAGTGATATTCAACTATATGGTTGGATTCATGGTCAAATTTATCCCCATAGTGGAGTAGTGGAGTGTAGATTATATTGTTAAAAATATTATTTATTTGATTTATTGGAAATTTTTAAAAATTATATTTTTCATATTCAAATTTTTAATTATTAATTGTTAAAATATCTTCATTATTATACTAATAATATTTCAATTCCTATGAGTTATTGGGACAACTCAATTGACAAGTTTCCACATAAAAAATATTATGTTTGATGAGGTTTTAAGTTCAAATCCCCCTTTACTTGTGCCTACTTAAGATATCTTTATTTTTATTTCTTATTTAAATTAAAAATATATATTATTAATACAATTTTTTATATTTCATAATTAAAATAATTTAAAATTATTAAACTTATAAAAATACAAATAACATTTATTAGAAATATAATTTCAAAATTAAGGGAAATACAACCTATTCTATACTCCTCATAAAAGCAAGTATTTTTCTCAGTTAGAATATTGCTATAATTAGATACCTAATGTATAAGAACAATAAAAACAACATGGATGACAAGAGGCTCAAAATCCCAAAAATTGTTTCAAACTCTATGGAGGATGGCATAAAGATGTCAATCGATAAATCAATGGGGAATACAAGAACGAGTCTTTATCCATAATATCTATAATATTACAAATATTATCACTTCTAAATTTAATGATAATATATGGTGTGATAAAGAATTAGTGGATAAATGGAAATACTACAAGGAGGTAGAGGTGGAGGTGGTCAACCCTAATTTAGAAGATCAAAATTACCTCTAAGTTTTGAGAAGTGCAAAGAAGAAAATCAACATTGCTAAAATAAGAACAAACTCTCACAAGCTACATAGTAATATTGAACTCCCAAAACACTTCATCTTAGATTGCCCTGCATATACCCATATTAGATTCCAACTTAAAAGTATTTTCCACAATACAGACCTTCCTAAGCTTATCCTAATGTACAATAAACCAAATGGTCTTGGTGAACTTTAATCATCATCATCATCATCATCATAAAATATTAATTTTATTTTCTTAATTATTTAATTGAATAATAAATACTTTTACTGATAAATTGTAAATAAAAAAATATATTAATTCCTTCTTAATTATTTAATTAAAAAATAAATACTTTTACCGATAAATTGTAAATAAAAAAAATATTTTTCTTGAGAATTAAATACTTTTACCATAAACAAGTACCATAAATATTAGTTTAAATGATTTTATAATCTTTTATCATTTTTAATATTTATCATTATTTATTCTTTCAATTTAAATTATGTAATTTTTTTATATAAAAATAAAAGTTTAATCCTATATTAAAAATATGTAAATTTTCTATATATAAAAAAAAGTTTAATCCTATACAGAACTAGTATGTATGTCAATTTATGTAGAAGGAGTTCAATTTTAATTTTTCAAACAGATTACCTTATAATCATTATTACAAAATAATTTGTTAAACTTATCACTTTAAACTATATATAATTATTACATGAAAATATTAAAAAAATTTATAATCATTATTACAAAATGAAATTGTTAAACTTATCACTTTAAACTATATATAATTATTACATGAAAATATTAAAAAAAAATTATAATCATTATTACAAAATGAAATTGTTAAACTTATCACTTTAAACTATGTATAATTATTACATGAAAATATTAAAACAAAAGTTATAAATAGTTTTGTTGTTAATTTCACTGGTTTAGTATACAAGTTTTTAATAAAAATCAAAACATATAATATATTATATTAAAATATTTTTAATAGTAATTTCACTTATTTAATGTAAAAGTTTCTTAAATAAAATAAAATACATCAAATAAATTCATCATCACCATTATATAAATTTAAAACTGAAAAACCTGATAGCGCAATAATGGCATTAAATGTCACATATCAAATTAACAATTAGTTGTATTTAAATAATGACATTAAAGGTCACATACCAAATATAAAATAACAATTAGTTGTATTTGAATGATGGCATTAAATGTCACATACCAAATATAAAATAACAATTAGTTTTATTTGATTGGATGTAGAATGCACCCTGGTTGAGGGGACCAACAAAAATTTGTTCATATTTGCATCATAAAACAGTGTCATAAATGTTTAGACTTACTCGAGGCTTCCACTTACGCACATGTGTTTCTAATATTTTCAGTAAATACACCGACATATAATGGCTAAAAGGGTTAACATTAATCGGTCGACAGTAGAATAATAAACACTGTATAAGTTGAGATTCAAAGATACAGAACATTGCTACTCTGCCCACATATTACATCCCAGAGCTTTTTTATTCGCATCGTATTTATATTTGGAAATCCCTGTCCCTCATATGGAAAAGTAAAAAGCACATGTTTATATTTGGAAAAGCTTTTTTATTCGCATCGTATTCATATTTGGAAATCCCTGTCCCTCATATGGAGAAGTAAAAAGCACAGATCTATGTGGAATAAAAAATAAATTATTTTCAATTTTTATTTTTTTAGGTAAATTTGATATAAAATTATTTTACTTAAAAGTGAATTGATATAAACTTATTTTAATTAAGGTTGATATTAGAATATATTTTTAAATGCCACATGTCAACTTTCAATTGTTATATATATGATGGTATTGGTATATCAGACCCAAAAAAGGTAAGAGATTACTTGTAATTCTTTAGAATTTTGTTTCTATGCTAGAAAATAATTAAAAGAAGCTTTCCAAAATCACCATAGTTTTGTTGAGTTAAAATGTTAGGAAGGTTGATAGTGTGACAAATATTTTGAAATTGAGATCTATAGGCTAGAAAATCTATGGACAACCTAAGAGAAAGTGTTTTTGACCCTCTTAGTGTCACAAAGATGACACACTCTTCCGTCTCATGGAGCTCATGAGAATTTGTTCTTATTTTAGCAAATTTTGATCTTCTAGATTATGGTTGATTACCCCCTTATAGTATCTTAATTTTATTTTTTCCTCTAACTCTTTATCACACCACATTTTCTCCTTCAATTTTTATTTAATAATATTTTTAATAGTTTATCTTTCTGCAAAATGGTCTCTTCCATGATTCCCCAATGACTTAGCCAAGATTGGGCATCTTTAGTTTGAAACTATTTTAAGAAGCCTCTTGTCTTCCATGTTGTTTAACTTGTTCTTGTACAATAGCTATCTAGTCATAGTCGTGCTCTCAATGGGAGAAAGGCTTGCCTATGAGAGGAGGATAGGATAGGGTGTATTTCCTTTAATTTTGAGATTATATGTTATAAAATTCTTTCACATTTGCTCTATATTTCTCCATGATTCTCAAGAGATACAACATCCCAAAATTTAGCATCCATATAGAATAACAGGAGTAACAAAATTATGAAACATGAATTTTTTCTTATCCCATATCGAAAGATCATCTTATTTATAATTGTTTTCAAGCCCATTATAAACTTTCAATCCTCCCTGTATATATATAAACACACAAACATATGATATTAAGATAAGTTGACATAGAAATATTTTATTTATGGCCCACGTTGATTTTTTTTTTTTTTTAGTGTCACATGTCATCTCCATAATATTAAATATTGAAGGAATTACACATCTTCCTCATATTTTATTTATGACTGACATTGAAATATTTGAATTACACATTTCCCTCAAACTGGGCTATGGAAAGAGCTTTCTGACACAGTAATGTAGACACAATAATGTAGGATAGATGTTGTGCTAGATATTGTTAGTTGATTGACGAGACAATCCTAAAAATGCTCCAATGTTGTCCGGGAGAAAGGTTTCTAGTGAACTTTTTTAATAATTCTAGTAGGATGTTTTCAATGGATTATTAAAATTATAAGTTTTAATTTTAAATTGCAATAGAGAATTGTTACAATAAAAATGGGTCTACAATTCCATCTCCAGAGTCAAAGCTTTTGTAAAGTTATAGAGGTTTATTATCAAAAAAATAAAAATAAATCATTGTTGAATTATGTTAAGAAGGAGGTTTATTCCAACACTAAATGTGTCCAATCTTCCACACCAGACATAAAGCTTGAAACTTGTTTACACTTTAGCTTCATTCCCCCCCAAAATTAATATTATTATATTGTATAAATATTTTTTATCTTTTGTTGAACTGAACATGATCATGATCATTCTGGTGCTAGGGTTCATAACTGCAACCCCCTCCAGACTCTGAAACCCTTGTCCGACCCTTTCACATCTACATGCGATCAACCACACTGAGTGGAATTTTGACATATTATCCATGGCCAAGGCGGAGGGGGCGCGAGCCCCCTCTTACAACAACGTTGCAACTAACGCAAAGTGAACGTTGATCTGTGGCACCCTTATCTCTTGGAACAACGTTTCCAAATTAAGACAGACCATCAAAGTCTCAAGTACTTTCTGGAACAATGCATTTCCTCCCCGGAGCAACAAAAATGGGTGACTAAACTCTTTGGATATGATTATGAGATCATTTACAAGAAAGGCAAAGACAATGTGGTGGAGGATGCACTGTCCCGAAAATATGAAGAAGAAGGATCCCTTTTTTCTCTTTCCTTCATTGTACCGGATTGGCTCCAAGCTAGTACAATGTAGTCTGGGAAAATGTAGTAATGTAGTAATGTAGTAATGTTGAGTCCTGACAAACTCATGAGGCCCACCTCGACCAAGGATTTGTTGAGAACTTGGGCATTACGCTCCCCCTTCTCCTTGAGGAAAAATGATCTACTCAAAGCAAGCTGGATGTGGCTCCCCAAGTTTGTGATGTGGAAAATTCGGCTGAAAAGGAAC
>ML785011.1:1007205-1019712 GCA_009831015.1 Picea engelmannii
GATTTGTTGAGAACTTGGGCATTACGCTCCCCCTTCTCCTTGAGGAAAAATGATCTACTCAAAGCAAGCTGGATGTGGCTCCCCAAGTTTGTGATGTGGAAAATTCGGCTGAAAAGGAACAATAGGATTTTCAATGTGAAAAGTTGCAACTCATTCCAAGTTGTCTTAAAAATCAAAGAACTGTTGAGTGAGGCTCTAGAAGCCCATACCAAGATTCATAACTCTGAAACCCTTGACCTGGAAGAAGAACAGTGGCTAAAAGAGCTTGTCCCAAACCACCTTCAACGAATAGCCACCAACTCAGCCTTGAAAGCAAGCTAGGAACTTAGAGAGCGAGTTTCACAGATGTTGGAAATGCCGAGAGTTGTTCAGTGCAGAAAAACTCATTTCTTAGAACAGTTTGACAAAAAGTTATTGATAATAATTATTTTCATTACAAATTTAAAATTAAATTAATTTAGTTATATCAATTTTGAGAAAGAACAAATTTTTTTAATAAATCTTTTTAAAATGCAAAGAGGTGAAGAAAGGTTTACACTTCCACAGATTTGATCCCTATAAAACCTTGATATATCTAGAATTCAAATATAAAATAAAATAAAATTCTATGAATATATTTAATACAATATTGAAAGTTTAATATCCATAAAGATTCCATTAGAAAATGAGAAACAAAATTGAAAATACATATATAAAGTTTTAACATATTTTAAAAATTAAACTTTACATATATAAACTTCAAACATCTTTGTAAATTTGAATCATTATTCTTGTTCTGATTGGAAAAATCTAAATAGTGCTACTCTTGTAATATGAAAGTAAAATAAAGGTCAATGATATGGTTGGTTGATAGTAACAAGAAATTAGAGCAAATTCTTGCCATGGATAGGGTATTGATTTATTCTAATTTCATGTTTAGTGAGCTTGAAGAAAAACACACATGCATTAAAAAAAATTCATATCCACAACTATAAAGTGAGTAGTATTATTTTTTTTTACTTAAATAATTTTTAAAATAATATTTAGTATAATTTAGACTTTGCTTTATAGTGATATTTTAAATAAATATAATGAAAATATTTGTAATAAATTATGTATTTGTAATAATGAAATAAACATATTAACATTTTAATTTAATGGAATGTTAATTTAAAGCTCTAGATTTCGGAAACTAGTTCCCAACCTCCCATTTTCTTGATGTTGAAGTTCCCAAGTTCCCCAAAGAGTTTCTAGCCAATTGGGGATGTTCCCTACTAGTTCCCAAGCTCCTGGAACTTAGAGAGCAAGTTTCATAGATGTTGGAAATGTCGAGAGTTGTTCAGTGCAGAAAAACTCATTTCTTAGAACAGTTTGACAAAAATTTATTGATAATAATTATTTTCATTACAAATTTAAAATTAAATTACTTTAGTTATATCAATTTTAAGAAAGAACAATTTTTCTGAATAAATCTTTTTAAAATGCAAAGAGGTGAAAAAAGGTTTACACTTCCACAGATTTGATCCCTATAAAACCTTGATATATCTAGAATTAAAGTAGACATAGAAAACTTTTAAAATTAAATTATTATTATAATAATATATATATATATATATATATATTTTTTTTTTTTTGAGTAAAAAAGTGGAACCTGCTATATTAAATTATCGAAGAAACTTTGACAAAATATATAGTGATATTGGTCTGAGTCACCAAAAATGTTGCCGATTACCGGAAACCAACATAAATTGGAGAGCATGTAACAATAGCATGATAAAACAAGAAACAAAATAGCATCTGTCCTGCCCGGAGGAAACCAGGACAGATGGCTATAGTCGAGATAGGCATAAAACAGTAACATGATAAAACTAAGAACCAGTAAAAGCATAAAAGACCTAGATACTCGGTGACCTGTCGCCCTTGCTTGTCTGCCACATGGACCCAGCCGGGATGGCAAATGCCTGCACACAGAGAGGGCACTTCCGCTTAGTTGGAACATTGGAGTACGCATCAAGGAGCAGGTCCAGATGCTGGCCCATGAGAAGGGCTCTATGCTCCAGGTCTGCCATGTGGCCTCGGAGTTCGAACACCAGAGCCAAATGCTCTGCACGGAGGAGAGAGCCATGCAAACCATCACCCAAACCATCACCCACGTCATTGAGGGATACATCCCTCAATTCCACGGTCGCTCCAATTCCAGCGTCAAGCTCCATCAGCTTTGCACCATCCACATCTTCCTTCCTCTCTGAGCAATTGTTGTCCGCGTTCACTTCTGCTCTGGTTGCCTGCATATCATGGCTGGTGGGGCTGTGGTCACCCGACCAGGGAATTTCCTCAAAAATGCACCCGGGGATGTCATCTGCCAGAGCGATTTTTGGGCCGCTTTCATGCCGGTGTGTTGCCTCCATGGCTTGGGGCTCCGGGGTAGTCGTCATGTCCTCCATGAACGAATCTTCTTCCACGTAACAGGTGGGAAACGCATCCTCAACACCATCCTCCTACCTGTCTCCTAGCTTAATTGCCGTGGCTTCGCTGCTGCAACCGGCTCCTGTCTCCGCAATGATGGCGTGCAACGCCAATTTCTCAGCTCGAGCCTTCTTTCGGAGAATGGAGGTCGCCATTGCCAGAGCACGCTCCAACTTTTCTTTCCTTTGCCGCTGCGCCTTGTGGGTGTACCAGGCCGAGCCACGACGAGACCTGCCCCGCTTTCTGGCCATAATTGTCGGGGAATGGATGACTATACAGAGGAGTTGCAGCGAGAAGGGAGTAAGCCGGGACGAGAAGGATGTCGGGCTGCACCAGAGCTCCCAAATGAAGAGGAGAGCTGGAGCAAGAGCAGACCCACACTGTCCAGGCACATAAAAAAGCAAAATGCTAGGAATTTCCTCACCGAAATGCAACGAGATGGGAGTGAGCCAAGACGAGAGGGATACAGGACTACACTAGAGCTCCCATACGAAGAGGAGAGCCGAAGTAGGAGCAGACCCACTCTGTCCAAGCACATGAGAAAACAAATTACTAGAGGTCGAAGTCACCTGACCCTCCTTAAACTCTGTCATGCTGAGTGCGCTGTGAGCAAGAGTGATCGCGTGAGGGAGGTGTCCCTCCATCGTATAGCTACTGTTATGGCCGTCCACCATCATAAATGCAGGCTTGCGGGTGGCGGCCATCAACATTTATGCCATGGCTTAGTGCTAAGCCCAGTGTCAATGGAGTGCCGCGTGTCACCCCATCCGAGGCTATTATAATAATATATTGAAATATTAATAATATTAATAATTTAATTTAAGTCCTAAAACTAAACCAAATCTGGGTAACCGATATTGAACCTTCAACCTTAGAAATATTAAATAATATTTTAATTGAGATTGCTTAAACAATGATCAAGATAAATGCAACCAAAACCGTTAATCCAACCATTAAAGATTAAATAATATATTCCATATTACTGAATGACTTTTCCTTTTTTCTTAGTCCAACCATTTAAAATTACATAATTTAAAAGAGATTAGTTAAAGTTTAAACATTTCAAGGTATTTTTGTGTGTATGTTTTGAAACCTCATCTCTTTCCATATGCAAGTTCTATTTAAATGCTTTTTTTGCATTTTTTAAGGTTAAGAACCTTAATACATTCTGAGTGGGCTTAATGATTAAGAACATATGTTTCCACCTAAAAGAACACAACTTCAAATCCAAAAGACTATAAAAATATGTTATTTTGTATAATATGTCATTCTATATATATTCTATATATCTTTGTAGATTGGATCTTTCAATGTTAAAATTTGTCATGATATCAATATAAAGTTGATAGTTCTACATGTATACAATAACTTCATCAACTCCGGACTCGAAAAGTGCATATTTTTCTTCTTTTCTTAGTATTAATGATGAGTGATATTCAACTATATGGTTGCATTCATGGTCAAATTTATCCCCCATACTGGAGTGTAGATTATATTGTTAAAAATATTATTTATTTGATTTATTGGAAATGTTTAAAAATTATATTTTTCATATTCAAATTTTTAATTATTAATTGTTAAAATATCTTCATTATTATATTAATAATATTTCAATTCCTATGAGTTATTGGGACAACTCAATTGACAAGTTTCCACATAAAAAATGTTATGTTTGATGAGGTTCTAAGTTCAAATCCCCCTTTACTAGTGCCTACTTACGACATCTTTATTTTTATTTCTTATTTAAATTAAATATATATATATTATTAATACAATTTTTTATATTTCATAATTAAAATGATTTAAAATTATTAAACTTATAAAAATACAAATAACATTTATTAGAAATATAATTTCAAAATTAAGGGAAATACAACCTATTCTATACTCCTCATAAAAGCAAGTATTTTTCTCATTGAGAATATTGCTATAATTAGATACCTAATGTACAAGAACAATATAAACAACATGGATGACAAGAGGCTCAAAATCCCAAAAATTGTTTCAAACTCTATGGAGGATGGCATAAAGATGTCGATCGATAAATCAATGGGGAATACAAGAAGGAGTCTTTATCCATAATATCTATAATATTACAAATATTATCACTTCTAAATTTAATGATAATATATGGTGTGATAAAGAATTAGTGGATAAAAGGAAATACTACAAGGAGGTGGAGGTGGAGGTGGTCAACCCTAATTTAGAAGATCAAAATTACCTCTAAGTTTTGAGAAGTGCAAAGAAGAAAATCAACATTGCTAAAATAAGAACAAACTTTCACAAGCTACATAGTAAAATTGAACTCCCAAAACACTTCATCTTAGATTGCCCTGCATATACCCATATTAGATTCCAACTTAAAAGTATTTTTCACAATACAGACCTTCCTAAGCTTATCCTAAGGTACAATAAACCAATTGGTCTTAGTGAACTTTAATCATCATCATCATCATCATAAAATATTAATTCTATCTTCTTAATTATTTAATTGAATAATAAATACTTTTACTGATAAATTATAAATAAAAAATATATATTAATTCTATCTTCTTAATTATTTAATTAAATAATAAATACTTTTACCGATAAATTGTAAATAAAAAAAATATTTTTCTTGAGAGTTAAATACTTTACCATAAACAATTACCATAATATTAGTTTAAATGATTTTATAATCTTTCATATTTTTAATATTTATCATTATTTATTCTTTCAATTTAAATTATGTAATTTTTTTATATAAAAATAAAAGTTTAATCCTATATTAGAAATATGTAAATTTTCTATATAAAAAAAAGTTTAATCCTATGCAAAACTAGTATGTATGTCAATTTATGTAGAAGGAGTTCAATTTTAATTTTTCAAACATATTACCTTATAATCATTATTACAAAATGAAATTGTTAAACTTATCCCTTTAAATTATATATAATTATTACATGAAAATATTAAAAAAAAGTTATAATCGTTATTACACAATGAAATTGTTAAACTTATCACTTTAAACTATATATAATTATTATATGAAAATCTTAAAAAAAAAATTATAATCATTATTACAAAATGAAATTGTTAAACTTATCACTTTAAACGTATAATTATTACATGAAAATATTAAAAAAAAAGTTATAAATAGTTTTGTTGTTAATTTAACTGTTTTAGTATACAAGTTTTTAATAAAAATCAAAACATATAATACATTATATTAAAATATTTTTAATAGTAATTTCACTTATTTAATGTAAAAGTTTCTTAAATAAAACAAAATACATCAAATAAATTCACCATCATCATTATATAAATTTAACACTGAAAAACCTGATAGCGCAATAATGGCATTAAATGTCACATATCAAATATAAAATAACAATTAGTTGTATTTAAATAATGACATTAAAGGTCACATACCAAATATAAAATAACAATTAGTTGTATTTGAATGATGGCATTAAATTTCACATACCAAATATAAAATAACAATTAGTTTTATTTGATTGGATGTAGAATGCACCCTGGTTGAGGGGACCAACAAAAATTTGTTCATATTTGCATCATAAAACAGTGTCATAAATGTTTAGACTTACTCGAGGCTTCCACTTACGCACATGTGTTTCTAATATTTCCAGTAAATACACCGACATATAATGGCTAAAAGGGTTAACATTAATCAACCGACAGTAGAATAATAAACACTGTATAAGTTGAGATTCAAAGATACAGAACATTGCTACTCTGCCCACATATTACATCCCACAGTTTTTTTATTCGCATCGTATTCATATTTGGAAATCTCTGTCCCTCATATGGAGAAGTAAAAACACAGATCTATATGTGGAATAAAAAATAAATTATTTTCAATTTCTATTTCTTTAGGCAAATTTGATATAAAATTATTTTACTTAAAAGTGAATGTTGATATAAACTTATTTTAATTAAGATTGATGTTAGAATATATTTTTAAATGCCACATGTCAACTTTCAATTGTTATATATATGATGGTATTGGTATATCAGACCTAAAGAAGGTAAGAGATTACTTGTAATTCTTTAGAATTTTGTTTCTATGCTAGAAAAGAATTAAGAGAAGCTTTCAATCACCATAGTTTTGTTGAGTTAAAAGGTTAGGAAGGTTGGTAGTGTGACAAATATTTTGAAATTGAGATATATAGGCTAGAAAATCTATGGACAACCTAAGAGAAAGTGTTTTTGACCCTCTTAGTGTCACAAAGATGACACACTCTTCCGTCTCATGGAGCTCATGAGAATTTGTTCTTATTTTAGCAAATTTTGATCTTCTAGATTAGGGTTGATTACCTCCTTATAATACCTTAATTTTATTTTTTCCACATTTTCTCCTTAAATTTTTATTTAATAATATTTTTAATAGTTTATCTTTCTGCAAAATGGTCTCTTCCATGATTCCCCAATGACTTAGCCAAGATTGGGCATCTTTAGTTTGAAGCAATTTTAGGAAGCCTCTTGTCTTCCATGTTGTTTAACTTGTTCTTGTACAATAGCTATCTAGTCATAGTCGTGCTCTCAATTGGAGAAAGGCTTGCCTATGAGAGGAGGATAGGATAGGGTGTATTTCCTTTAATTTTGAGATTATATGTTATAAAATTCTTTCACATTTGCTCTATATTTCTCCATGATTCTCAAGAGATACAACATCCCCAAACTTAGCATCCATATAAAATAATAGGGGTAACAAAATTATGAAAGATGAATTTTTTCTTATCCCATATCGAAAGATCATCTTATTTATAATTGTTTTCAAGCCCATTATAAACTTTCAATCCTCCCTGTATATATATAAACACACAAACAAATGATATTAAGATAAAATGACATAGAAATATTTTATTTATGGCCCACGTTGAATTTTTTTTTTTTAAGTGTCACATGTCATCTCCATAATATTAAGCATTGAAGGAATTACACATCTTCCTCATATTTTATTTATCACTGACATTGAAATATTTGAATTACACATTTCCCTCAAATTGGGCTATGGAAAGAGCTTTCCGACACAGTAATGTAGATGCAATAATGTAGGATAGATGTTGTGCTGGATATTGTTAGTTGATTGACGAGACAATCCTAAAAATGCTCCAATGTTGTCCGGGAGAAACGTTTCTAGTGAACGTTTTTTATAATTCTAGTAGGATGTTTTCAATGGATTGTTAAAATTATAATTTTTAATTTGAAATTGCAATAGAGAATTGTTACAATAAAAATGGGTCTACAATTCCATCTCCAGAGTCAAATTTGTAAAGTTATAGAGGTTTATTATCCAAAAAAAAAAAAAAAAAATTTCATTGTTGAATTATGTTAAGAAGGAAGTTTGTTCCAACACTAAATGTGTCCAATATTCCACACCAGACATAAATCTTGAAACTTGTTTACAATTTAACTTCATTCCCCCCAAAAATTAATATTATTATATTGTATAAATATTTTTTTATCTTTTGTTGAACTGAACATGATCATGATCATTCTGGTGCTAGGGTTCATAACTGCAACCCCCTCCAGACTCTGAAACCCTTGTCCGACCCTTTCACATCTACACGTGATCAACCACACTGAGTGGAATTTTGACATATTATCCATGGCCAAGGCGGAGGGGGCGCGAGCCCCCTCTTACAACAACGTTGCAACTAACGCAAAGTCGGGACCTATCACTAGAAGAAGGGAAAGATCTGGAAATGATTTTCGATGAGAAGGATCTAGAAGATATTGATCTAGATCTTCTTGAGGAGGATTACAACAAAACATATTTACAATCCCTCCCCGCTAAGCAACTATACAAATTCCATAAAGTCTACATAGACTCCATAATGGGTGCAACATCCTGATACAAAAGTGATTTTGGGATTCATTCTGACCCTGGAAAGGACTATCATAAAATACATAAAGAACCAAAAAGAAGGAGCACAAATATGCACAACAACTCATTCATGAGGTAGGCATTTTCATGATCAACTCGGGATAGATCCAAAAGCTCACAGAGAGATTCATTTATCCGTCTCCTCCTTATTCCTCATGAATATTCTTTTGTTGAATGTAAGAGGCCTCAATGGGAGAACAAAGTCGAGAGTTTTCCATAATTGCATAATGGCAGAGCAGTCAAACATACTTTTTCTTCAGGAAACAAAATGCACAGGAACTATTGCAAAAGAACTCTTTGCACAATTTTGGAGACACAACGAATGTATATTCATTATAATGGTGCATTAGAGGGCATCTATATCCTATGGAACCCAACTACAATCACCCTAGGTGGTTTCTATTTCACAGCTTGGACGCTTGAAGCTAAATATTGAGTCATAGGGTCCAGTAAGGAAGGCATCATCACCAATGCCTATGGTCCTTAATCCCCCCCCAGAAAAAGATAATTTCATGCAGAATATCAAGGCTCTCGACAGCTTGGTTGGTCAACAGAGATGGATCCTTGGAGGGGACTTCAATATCACCATCTCCTCAGAAGAAAAAAGACGGGTAATTCAAAGTCTGGAAAAAGAAAATGACAACTTTTAGAATCTCATAACATATCTTCATTTGATTGATATTGAAGCACATAATGGAGTCTTCACATGGCCCAACAGGCGACCTGACACTCATACAGTCTCTTTCCGAATAGATTGGTTCATGATCTCAGAATCCCTCATGTTGGAAGATTCGTTGCTTGAGGCAAGCATTCTCCCAAGATCGAGATCAGATAATTGGCCTGTCCAACTCTGGATTGAGACCACTAGTACACCCAAATACAATCCTTTTCCGTTTGAAAAATCCCGACTCATCCATCCAGATTTTCTAGAGTTATCCATGAAATGGTGGATGAAAGCAGAGGTAACTCATGGAACCCTCATGTATATATTTCAACAACAACTTAAAAACTTCAAGCAGTCTTTGAGAGAATGGAACAAAAATGTGTTTAGGAACATATTACATGCTCAAAAAGTAACTGAGCAACAATTCATGGAGATTAAAAATGAATTCATTCACCACAGATCTATGAATACCCTATAAGCAAATGAGGAGCTTCTTAAGAAACAATTAGAGGAAAGGAAACATCAAGAGGAAATCCTTTGGCACCAAAAATAAAGAATGCAATGGCTAAAGGAAGGGGAAAAAAACACAAAGTTTTTCCACATATTCATGATACATAGGCGACACATAATTCACATCACAAAATTGGAGAATGATCAAGGTCAAATACTCATGGAGCATGAATCAATGGAGGATGAGCTAGTAAATTATTATTCCAACCTTCTCTCTAAACCCATCTGAGATCGATCGCAAGCCATTAATAAAATTGCACAACATATACCTAATCTTATCTTTGCGAAAAAAATGAAGCACTCATGCAGCCTACTCCATGGAAGAGGTAGATCAAGCGATGAAGAAAATGCCAGTGGGAAAAGCTCCAGGGCCCGATGGCTTTACCATAAAGTTATTTCATTATTGTTGGCTAATAGTTTGGGAGGAATTTTGGCAGATGGTGGAGGAATCTCATTCCTTAGGCAAGGTCCCGACCGACCTCAATGCTGCTTTCCTCATGCTTATTCTCAAGGAAGAGCGGGTGACTCACCCCAAACAATTCAATCACGTTGCTTTATGTAGTGTGATCTATAAAATCTTAACAAAAATCATTTCACTAACACTCAAGCCGATTCTTCCCTTCATAATCTATAAGGAGAAGTCAAGATATGGGGAGAGAAGAGAGATTCTAGACAACATGATTTTGGTTCATGAGGTGATTCACTCTCCTAAGTCCTCAAGGACTCTAGGCATTCTTATAAAACTAGATATTTCAAATGCATTTGATTTATTGAGTTGGAAATATATCTGCTCAATTCTTTTTGCTTTTGGATTTTCCAATGATTGGTTATATTGCATACTAAATCTTACTTTAGCTATTTTTTCCTCGATCCTCATAAATGGTGTGCCCTCTAAAACCTTTTCCCCTTCTCAAGGTATTCTTCAAGGATACCCCCTTTCCCCATTCTTTTTTGTCATCATGGATGAAGGGATTGGTTGCTACATCAAAGCCTCCATTACAGACAGTTCCCTCCAAGGTCTCCCCCTCCATGGTCTTCAATCAACTGCTTCACACGATCAGTTCATAGATGACACTATGCTAATGGGTACCCATTTAGAGAGAGGCACAAAAACTAAAACTCATCCTTTCTGACTTTAGTGAATCCTCAAGCACCTCTGTCAATTTGGATAAATCACATATTTGTTTCTTTAACACCCCTCTTGCCTTTCAAAATCATATTTCCCAACTATTAGGCATCCCTTGGAGCTCCCTTCCATCCAATTACCTTGGCATCCAACTCTCTGACTAAAAAACTAGATATATATCCTGGGCTTGTCTCTTAGACTCTTTAACCCAACAGTTATATATGTGGGCTTTCCAATCTCTCAATCGAGTGAGCTAGTTGGTTCTAGTAAAGTATGCCCTACAAGCTATCCCAACCTATCTCTTCATGGCCTTTGCGGACCCCAAATAAGTTCTCATCACCATTAGAAATATTCAAAGAAAATTTCTCTAGTAGGGACTGAAATATGATAGCAAGTGGGCCTTGGTCAGTTGGGAAAAACTTTGTAGACCCAAAATTAATGGTGGTCTAGGACTCAGGGATCTTGGTGTGCTCAACGAAGTTATGGGTGTAAAAATCCAATGGCGGCGGCTGAAGTACCCACAAGATCTCTAGGGACGTTTGTGGAAGTAGAAATACGCTCAAAATATTGATGAGACTCATCTCATAATAATGATGGATCAAGTCCAGGGGTCCAATATCTGGAATGCATCCTAGAGAAACCACCTCCTCATCTAGGGACACACTTTCTAGGAACTAAGAGATGGAAAAGATTCATATTTCTGGTCAAACTCTTGGCACCAATTCCCTTCTCTTTAGTTCCTGGAAAGCCTTCATCAGATCCAAATCCAAATGCCAAATAACAACATGATTAAGGTGGTCGATGTTTGGAGAGAACCCCCTCCAGAATCCCAATGGAGGGTTTGGAAAACCTTGCCGACGGATTTCAACCTTCCTATTGACTGAAATTTGAAACCATGGAAGGAACTCACATCCCCGAGGAATATTCTCTTGCGTGAAGGATGAGACATTCTATGCTGGGGACATTCTACAATTGACACATTCACCATTAAAGAGGCCTATCATATCAAGGATAAATTTCAACTATTGCCCAAAGATGCAATCTGGCACATTATTTTGAAATCAAACCTTTGGCCGAAAGTCTCAACCTTTCTTTGGCTTATGGCACAAAATCGTATCCTCACCTGGGACAACTTAAGGTAAAAGGGTTTTATAGGGCCCTCAACTTGTCCTATTTGCATGCAACAAGAGGAATCAATGGAGCACCTAATGAATCAATGTCCTTTTAGCTTGGAGATCTAGGAAAAGGTGGAAATCATTATGAGGAAAACATATCCTTCAACGACCAACATTCTATAGGAAAATGGAGAACGAGTGCCTACAAAACTCCCATTCTCAACAAAATTTGGTAGTTGATTCTAGGTTTTGTGGTTTGAAAAATATGAAAGGAGCATAATAGGTGAATATTTCATTCTAAGTCTACCTCATCAGACTCTATTTGGTACAATTGTTTTAGCAACATTCAAGAGACCGTGAGATCACAACAATGGAGTGTTTAGGACCTGAACTATGATCCCACCGAGAACATCATCCATTCAAGTGGAATCTAAACATTTCTCTATCTACTTCTCCTTCGAGCTCCATACATCGAACAACAAACTTTCAAAACCCCAATAGTTGGCGATGCCCCCCTCCAGGTTTCTTTAAGATGAATTTTGGTGGAGGTTCTAAGGAAAACCCAAGACCTATAGGATTTGGGGTAGTGATTAGAAACAATGATGGAATTATCAGTAATATTTTGGCCAGAAACTTGGGCTTTGATACAAACAATTCAACAGAATTACGGGGCATAATTCGTGGCATTCAACTAGCTTCTCTCTTAGGCCTAAATCAACTCATCATAGAGGGGTATTCTCAACTCATTATTTCTCTT
>ML785012.1:34425-88599 GCA_009831015.1 Picea engelmannii
ATATTAGGGTTAGGTCATAACACAATGTTGTAAAAGCATGGAAAGGGTGAAGGAGGAGACATATGATACAGATCAAAGAAGGAATTTTTCTCAAGAGGATTGGATCATGAAGAAATCTAATTCAAGGAGATCTTGGATAGGTGGAGAAGGAATTCCATATACAGATCAGGTCAGGGAGAAGAGATAATATAGGTAGTTGTAAGTGGGTTTCACTAGATTGGAGCCACAATAGTAGGGTTGATTTGTACAAAGTTTTTTGTGAAGTATTTGAGCCCATGTATGTGGGTTATAGTGGAGACAAGTGTGTATACATGAGTTTACTTAAGGAAAGGCATGTACATCTCAATAAATGTGAAAGATTGGGATAGTACAATAGACCAGGAGTTGCTAGGGTTTTGTAGGTGTTGTCTTAAGTTTTATGTATTTCTCTATGAGTCATTTTCCTAGTAAGGGAGCCCTTGTAATCTTTTAATTTATTTGAATGATAATATTAGTTGATGGGTAGAATATATTTGTGTATTGTGTTTGAGATTTTTTGTTTCTAGTGTTGCTTCCACTATATTAATTTGATTTGATTATTCCAACAAGTGTATTTTGTTTTGTGCACTATTCATTTGATTTATAGCAAGGAAATCACTAGCTAACAAGATACCTAGGTGCCAAAGTAGGGTAAAATCAACATGGTTTCGGATTAGTCGCTCTGAGAGGAGGCCAAATGTCATATACATAGTAGTTGATATAAAATCTATCAGATATATAAGGAATGTTACGACATCCATAGCTGGAAGCCATAAATCAAGGGTTAGATTTCAGGGAAACAATAGTAATAAGGAAGAAATAGGGTTTTGCAGTAATATAGATTTGTATGTAGGGTGAAAAAGGAACAAACACTTACATATGAAGGTTTCATTGGAGATAGTCATGTATACATGACTTGTAGTAAGAAAATTTATTACATATGTAGGTTATAGAAGTGACATGTGCATACAAGATTGTACAAGCAATACAAGGGAATTTTTAGCAGCACGTTATTTCCAAGGAAATTTATCATGTCTAAGGGATGACATCGACAAGTATGAGAGTTGAAGACAGATTGGATGGAGCATCCAACTTCCTATGTTGGAAAATAAGAGTTACTTTGGTGTTGAAGGAGTATGACCTTTGGGAGTTAGTGGACAAAACAGTTGCTCCACCGATAGATACGGTAGCTTTGGAAAATCATGAGAATAAAGAGATCAAAGTTGAGTGGGTTATGTTGGATTCAGTGAAGGATAGTCTAATTCCTAACTTATCCAAGAAGAAGATGACCAAAGAGATGTTTGATGCCAAGGTAGAATAATTTATTCCATAACACTAACATGAATAAGAAGATGGTCTTAAGAAATAGACTCAAATCCATGCATATGTCTATAGTTGACAATGTTACTAGCTATTTCATGAGGATCACTTAGGTATGTGATCATCTTGTAGCCATAGGAGAGAAATTGTATGACACAAACCTCATGAATGTGGAATTAAAAGGTTTTCATGAGTCCTGGGAACCATTTTTCAAGGGAGTATGCACTCAAGAAAAACTCCTAGATTGACAGATACTTTGGAATGATTGCATCTAGGAAGAGACCTGGGAGGAGTCTAAAATAAAGAAATAAGGAAGTGGTGATGAGAACCTGACCCTTGTCAATAAGACAAGTAATGGAAAAGGAATGACTTCCAATAAGAAGGGTAGCAATTATGGAGGAACATCACATCTAGGGAAGAAGAAGAAATTGATTAAAATCAAGTTCTTGTCATGTCATAAGAATGGAAATTATGCATCTTAGTGTCCAAAGAAGAATAAGGGAAGAGGAAAGATGTTGATAATAACATCAACAAAGAGACAACTAAATGGGTTTGCAAGGGAGTTTGAGAAGGATTTCTCACTAGTTTCTTGAATTTCTACTAGCAAAACTATCAAGAGTGTGTGTTACTTGGAAAATGGTGCATCTTTTCATATGGAAGAATCACAATAGATATTTATAATTTTGATAGAGAGGGACTCAAGATTTCATGTAGAGCTTGGTCATGATGCCAAGTATGCAGTGGAGGGAGAGAAAACAATTTTGTTCCAGCTTGAGTCAAGAGGTTTGTTTGATGCCCAGGATGTGATTTATATACGAAGACTGGAGAAGAATTTACTCTCAGTCTCAGGAGGTCCATTTTTCTTTTACTTTTCAAAGAGGCAAAGTAATAATATTTCAAGATAAATCTAGCCTATACACAATAGTGGTTGTTGGGGTTATAGAGGGAGCTTTATATAGGTTGTAGGGAAATCTTGTTCAGGTGTTGGTACATGATAGTGACATCCTGTGTGAGATATGGAATACGAGGTTGGGACACCTACACTATAGGTAATTTCCAATTATGAGGGGGATTGTTACATGTATTCTAGATTTAAATATTGAGTAGCAGAGACTATGCAGAGGGTGTGCACTTGGAAAGAATTCCAAGGTTTCTTTTCCAAGAAGTAAAAGTAGGTCCATGAGGATCATAGATATTACACATTAATATGTGAGTGGGATGATGTTAGTAGAATCAATGGAGGGATTGTCATACTATGTGATATTCATTGATGACTTTTCCAAGAAAACATTGATGAATTTTCCAGGAAAACCTAGATCTTCTTTATTCGATTTCAGGAGTTCATGGCTTAGGTGGAAAACCAAATAGGAAAGAATATCAAGGACTTGAGGTTAGATAATGGGGAAAATCCTCCTTTGAATTCAATGATTTCTGCAAGGAGTCAGGGATCAACAAGGAGTTGACAATCTCATACAACCCTTAGTAGAATGGGGTTGCAAAGAGAAAGAACCAACCCATCATCGATTTTTCCAGGTCTATGATACATGACTAGGAGTTGTGTATGTTTGTTTGGGTAGAGGCATGTAACAAGATATTTTATGTGTAGAACAAGAGTCCTCACAGGATATTGAGGGACAAGAATCTAGAGTAGTTATTCTTATGGGTGAATATAGAGATAGGACATTTTAGGATATCTAGTTGTCTAGTGTAAATACATGTTCTTGTGGACAAGAAGATGAAGTTGGGGCCTTTAGGATAGAAGGGTGAATTTGTGGGGTACAACAAGACCTCAAAGAATTATAGGATATTCATATCAGTGTAGCAAAATATAGTTGTGATCATAGATGTTAAGTTCAAGGAGAACTTGGCATCTAGGAGATATCAAGAGTCATCAACAATGACAAAGGATGAGGAGAAATAGGCTCCAAAGGATAAGCAACAATTAGCAGCCTCCATTTAAAGGAGTCAAACTTTAGGTGGGGAGGAGGATTTATCCCCTTCCAGTTCCTTTAAGAGACTGAGGTGACTATTAAAAACATTAAGGGATGTCAGTGAGGCTACTAGGAGTGCAGTTAAGGAGCGTAGACCTCCGAGGAAGTTTCCAAACTATATGGTGCTTATGAGTAGAATAATCGATGTTGAGCCTTCCATTTTTGAGGAAGCAGTAGATCAGTAGGTTTTGTGGGATTCCATGGTGGAGGAGTACACCTATATTATGAGGAATGATGTTTGGGACATAGTTTTGAGACTAGATGGGAAGTAAGCTTTGAGTTCCAAGAGGCTCTATAATATCAAGCATGTTGTATATGATATCATCGAGAAGTTCAATATTAGGTTCATGGAGAGAGGGTTCTCCTATAGAGAGGGAGTGGAATACAAGGAGACATTCAATCTATTTACCAAGTATTCTTCTATTTGAGTTGTTATTTATATTGCTTCAGTTATGAGGTAGAGGATTTACTAGATGGATATAAAGACAAGTTTCCTCAACGAGATCATTGAGGAGGAAGTATATATATAGAAACCACAGTTCTTTAAGATAGATGGGAGGAAGTCTCATTTGTGTAGGCTTAAGAAATCCTTGTAAGGACTCAAACAGGCACCCAGGGCATGGTATTCCAGAATTGACAAATAATTGCAGAGTATGGGATTTACCAAGAGTGAGGTGGATCCTAACTTGTACTTCATACTTTTTAGGTCTTATCCACTCATCATGGTGTTGTACATGGATGATTTATTTCTCATAGGTGCAAAGGAGCTTATAGCAGGGTGAAAACAATATTTATTTATTAAGTTCAAGATGAAGGTCATTGCCTTGATGCATTATTTCTTGCGGTTAAAGGTATGTAAGATATTGGGAGATATCTTCCTTGGTCAAGGGAAGTATGCAGTTGATATATTAAGGAGATTCAAGATGGATTACTATAGACCAATGGATACATCTATGGTAACCAATCTAAAGAAGGTTGTCACTTAAAATTAGACTTGGTGGATCCTAGGATATATAGGCAGTTGATAGGGTCCTTGATTTATTTAGTCAATGCCAAGTTAGATATATGTTTTTCTTTGAACACCTTGAGTCACTTCATGGTGGAGCCAAGGAAAGTGCATTGGATAACAATGAAACATGTTATCAGGTACTTGAGAGGTACAATAGAGTATGGGTTGAGGTATCTTAGAGGTGATGGAGTGAGGATGTAGGGATATTCTAAATTAGATTAGGTAGGGAGTACATTAAACAAAGAAAGAACCATGGATGATTTTAGGGGCTAAATTTCGCTCATGGGATAATTTTCCATGGTTTTTCCAAAATTGAGATTCACTATTTTAAAAATGATTCGCCCAAATTCCATAGGATAAAATTATTTTACCTTAAAAAATGCCAAAATTTTATAAAAACTATATAAAATCCTTAATTTGAATATTTTTACAAAAATATCGCCAATCATTTGTAGTTGGAATATGAAGGATTAGTAATATTCGCCAAGGTTTCTACATTTTAAAATAAATTTTCATCCTTAGAATCATCCCTGAAGAGAACCTTGGGGTGTTGCTTCAACTTAGGATCAACATTGATTACATGGTTCAAGAGGACGTATACTTCTGTAGCATTGATTTCAACAAAGGAAAAGTATATGGAAGAAAGTATGGCTAGTTGTGAATCCATTTCACCTCGTAAATTTCTTACATATTTATTTGATCAGGAGTTGGAGCCTACGATGATATACTACGACAATTATAGTTGCATCAAAATATCGAACAATCCAACATTCCATGAAAAGTCCAAGCATATTGAAATCATTTATCACTTGATTCAAGACAAGATCTAGAAAGTAGTAGTGAAGCCTTAGTATGTTTGCATAGATGAGAAGGTTGCAAACATTCTAAACAAACCCTTTGTTAAAGGGAAGTTTGTGTTCTTCAGGGATAAAATTGGAGTGGTACATAATTCCTTCCTCGCTAAGAGGGAGTGTTAATGTTTGTAGCATCAAACATGCACTTCCAAACAGGTATAAGTGTCTAGATGTGTGGAAGTCATCCTGTTAGCACTCTATAAATTTTGTCTAGATGAATAGACAAATGACAGAGGTAATTGTTTCAACCTACTTTAGAGATGGGCACTAGCCTACTCAAATCAGAGAGGGCTCTCTCGTGTCACTTGATATTTCTTTGGATATCAATGGATAGATTTGGTTTGTTTTGGGGGTTTTTATAAATTTGCTAGCTAGGAAGGTGAGGGACACTTAGGGCTATGGATTCAAAATTCTAAAAGTGAATGAAAAAAATGACTAGCCAATAGAACTCTCCAGAGGATAAAGGCTAAACAAGGTGATGAATCTGAGTTATAAATTGTATTTAAGCAGAGTGCAGGAAGAAGGATAAAAAAATAACTGCATCAGAGCATTACTGAAATGAATTCTGAATTAGTTAAGAAGAAACACACATAGTTTAAATTTCTTAAGCCAAGAGCATCATAAGATGAATTCTGGGCCTTTAACTCTCCAATTTAAACAAAATAAAGTGTAAATGGAAATAAAGAACACAGGAAATACATACAATGAAAGGAGACAAAACTCATATCACCGCCATTAGAATATTTTCATAGAGACTTCAAAATCTTATGCATATGTATTCAATTCAGATCTAGAAAATCATAATAGAGTTTAAAAACAACAAAAAGGTGCCATTGCACTTCTGCAAACATTAATTTGTTCAGAGTTTCTAGTACTTATACAATTCGATTACAATGGCTGAAACTAAAGCGTTTCAGTTTCTAAAACTGACTACAATAATTACAAGCCAACTGTTTCGGTAGGCAAACTGATTTACAATGATTAAGAAAAAAAAATTCAAAAACTAAGGACAAATTTCTTTGATTGCTCAACTTCCTCTTCGCCATTTGTCTGGCTCTGACCTCCTGTCGAATCCACCAATCTGGTGACATCTGGAGGCTATTTGTTGGTCCATGGAAAATTGCATTTTGTCATACCCAGCCACACAATCTCCTTCCACTGCGAGTTAGAAGGAATATCATAATCCATCATTTATTTTATCAAAATATCCAAGTCGATGCAAGTAATAGTTGGAAGCCCAATATTTACTATCTTAAATTGGTTTAAAATCTCAAAGTCTATGGCCAAATATTCCACCAAACTTGGTCCCTTTAGGTTCTCTTTCAGGCCTTCAAATTTGGAATGATCCATTATGCACAGAGTGAGGAGATAATTGTATTCCTCTTGATTGTATAATTTCCCTTTGCCATCCCAAAATGGTGGAAGGCCCTTGATAAACAATTGTTCAAATGTATCCTTAAACTCTTGTATACTCTGTTCCATCTGTACATCTTTGTTTTGAACTGACTTGAGCAAATTGTGCTTATCGATGATCCCCCTGGCCCAAATGATCAGTGTAGTCCTATCTTTTACCCAAATGGTCTGAAGATTGGCAGTGGGAACATAATTCAATAGATTTATAATGTTTTGGGCCCATTCTGAGGGCTTTTTCGCCAATGTCTCATTTACAATAGTACACTTGCTTTGGGTAGTGATAGCCATGCTTTCTTTGTCATTTATAAAATTAAAATACACTCTGAACTTAGCAGCTTCAACAAAAATAGAATCCCAGATTACATGTTTAACTCCTTGCAAAAGTACTCTATCTGTCAACCTCGTCTTCAAATTTCTTACCCTTTCCTTCAAATCTTGATTTTCCTTTTGGACTTGGGCCATCTTTTCATCCTTCATTTTCATCTCTTGTTGCATCTTTTCTATGATTCCCTTAAGGCTCTTAATTTCTTTTGTCTTCAAGCTTACTTGGGACATAGCCTAAACCAATCCATCAACACTTGATCTAGTTTCTGCAGTAGAAGGTACAATATCAGCCATATTTGATGTTACTTCTTGTCCTTGTGACCAATTCTCTTTTTCCTTTTCCAACTGCAATACTTTGGCTTTGTAATTTAGTGCTTCCTGTCTAAATGTCTCCTTTTATTGATCTAGAGCAGCCAACTCTGTTTTCTGTGGATTTTATGTGGAAGACATCTTCAACTTCTGTTTCAGGCTTTGGATAATCTTCTCTTTCTCATCTAAGGAAACTTTTACCCCTTGAGGGCCTTCAAATTCCAATCTTTTGATCTGGGTCTACCAGGATTTGCTGGATGCTTTTCCCTACTTCAATTGTCCATCTAATTTAATTGCATGAGTTGTTAGTATTAAAACCCTCAAACTCAGACCCAGGTAGTCTGAATATAACATCTCACTGGAATTTCTGTGGAATTTTACCTTATCTGGGGCACCGATATTTTCATAATGCAGCTTGATTTCAGACACCTTATCCTCATCTGCCACCGCTATGTTAAATGTCTTCCTTTCTACATCCCTAACTGAAAACATGGAATACTTGTGCTGGGATATCCTCTCTACTTTAGGTAACAAATCTCTTATTTCACTCATGGCTATATTTCCTTTCACAGTGTATTGGTTTTCTAGATCTTCTTTAGATTGGTAGACCGCTCCAGGTGCCTTATTAAAGACATGTTTCTTGATGCTGAAAGATCTTGAGATGATTTCATCGTCTGACATGCTTTCTGTATTAGCTTCATTTTTTTTCCTACTCTCCACCATATCCATGTTCACTTTCTCTTTAGGCTCTTCCTCCTCCAGGTTTACTATTTGGAGGGACTGTGTGATTTTCATTTTCTTAGGAACATTTTGATAACCATTGGTGCCCAGGGCCTCCGAACTTCTCCTCTTGGTAAAACACTCATCTTGGGAGCTTTGATAATCAACTTTGTATAAGATTTTTGTGTTTGGATATGGTGTGGGACTGACTCTATTTGTTGTGTTTGATCAGGCTGCAAAGTGACTAACATATCTGCACAGGTTTCCAGATTTGCCAGTTTATCAAATCCTTCAACATGCTCATGCTCATAGGGGCCTTGTTTGCTCATCAGTATTCTCTTAGATATGACCTGATGAAGATCATATTTTCTCCCTTGTAGCTGTGCAAATCCAAATTCATTGAGCTTGGCCTGGATCTGAGGCAAACATGATCTAGTCTTTACCACAAAGGGTCCAATTATGAAAGGAAACTTCAAGTTAGATGCTTTGTGCATATTTAGAAAATGTTTTGTTTCTGAGATGATTCTTTTCTTGATGTACTCCAGGGAAAAAAATTTGGGAGTCAAGAAAAAAGGAAAAAGGTAAGGTCCCTCTTGATAACCATATACCCAAATCACAGTAGAGTGCATGAACAACACCCAATCTCCTACTCTATTCTCTGGATTGGGCTATAGAGAAATTTTCATTTCTTCCAAAACCCTTGGCATGCCAGTGTTGAATATTAGGGTATAAACCCTAGACATGATCTTATTTATAAAAATAATCATTGTGATCCTTTTTCATTCTGTCAAAATTAATGCAACTTCGAGAAATTTTGTCTTATTTGTTTCTAGGAACATTCTAAGCAAGTGTGTGTAATACCTGAAGTGTCTGAGTGATTTGAAATTTACCAGCTGTTTGTGCATATTATCAACGATGAAATGTTCAAAACTAATACAGACCGATTGAATGGACTCTAACTGAAAAATGTTCAACAGGAAACCCAACATGGCCTCTACTACAAACTTGTCATTATCCAATCCTAAAATTTGACTGAGTATGGAACAGACCCACTAGACCTCAATAATCATGACACATTCATGGGCAACAATAGACATTCAGAATGATGTTTAGGTGTAACAATGATCTACAAAAATAGGGTTTTGACCTCAGGGGGACATTCTCTATAGATTGTTATTAGTTTCTCTTCCTCGAAGGGATTCGATGTTGTGGGGGAAGACTCTAGTGTACTGAGGGCATGTTGAATTGACGGGCTATCTACTCTACACAGGAACTCTAGCCCTAACCTATTCAAAATGACCTTTTCTTCCTGGGAGTATTGTTCTGCACACTAGCTTATGAATTATGGAAAAGGGAATGTGACTTCGATGGCGTAAGGGGTTATGGAAGCTCGGGTTGCTTTGAGGAAGGGTATTTGTTTCCCAACATTGTCTAGAAAATTGGCTCTGGATACGGAAATGGGTGAGACGATTATTTCTGTGTCAAATATATCAGAGTCTCTGTCAATTAGGGCTTCATCTTTAGAGGTGGGGTCTTGCTTTGTTACGGATAAAATGACAGGATTCATGTCCATGATGAAAAATAACTATAAATTAGCAGATAATGTGTGAGTCTAGTTCATTGTTATGCTTTAGTTTCGAATGGAAAGTTTGTGCCAATTTTCAAATGTTCGAATGATTTGAAATATCATAAAATAATGATCAGGGCCCTCCTTTTATATTCTCTTTTCTATATTGAGGGTGAGGCAAAGCGGTTTTGGGTAGACCTCTTTTCACCTCGATGTGCCTTTGGTGGTGCCATGTGTCTATGAGATGAAACAATAGTATTTCCCTTGGCCTTCTCTTGAGTGATTAACCTTCATTATATTTTCTTGCCCGATACATCCCTTGACTATCGATCTGGGTTGTTTAAGATCTGTGGCCCGCCGAGCCCCATCAACTTTCATGTCTCCTCTATATTTGTCCCTTCTCCGATAGGTGTGACCATGTCCTCCAAATTTATTGCATCTCCACACTGATCTATCCCCTCGCTAAATCCGAGACTTCGATTCCATCAAAATAAAATTGTTATGGTGATGAGAACACATCCAAAGTCTTCATACCTTGAGACTCTACTTTAATTAAATGAATTATTAAAGTAAAGTTCTTTTATTAGTGAGTTGATTTTTATTTAAAGAAATGATTTAATTAGAATTACTAAATTAAATAATATCCATTGATCTCAATTGAGGTGAGAAGTAATTTTGACCATCAAATCACTTTGGAGATTAGGGTTAGGTATTAAATCAATCTTATAAAAGCGAAGGAATTTTTCTTAGGAGGATTGGATCATGAAGGACCGTGACTCAAGGAGATCTTGGATAAGTGGAGAAAGGACTTCCATCTATAGGCCATTTTAGGGAGAAGATAGAACAGAGGTAGCCACAAGTGGGTTTTAGTAGATTGGAGTTGGAACAGTAGGGTTGATCCATATGGAGTTTTTCGTACAATATCTGACCACATGCATGCAGGTTTCCATGGAGATAGGTGTGTATATGTGGGTTTACTTAAGGAAATGTGTGTACATCTCAAGAAATGTGCAAGTTCAGGATCATACAACATGACAAGAGTTTCTAGGGTTTTGCATGTGTTGTCTAAAGTTTTCTATATATCTTTGTCAACCATTTTCCTAGTAAGGTAACCCTTGTAATATTTGAAGTTATTTGAATGATAAGCTTAGCTGATGTGTAGAATATATTTGTTTATTGTGTTTGATATTTTTTGTTTCTAGTATTTCTTCCACTATATTTATTTGAGTTGATTATTTCAACAAATGTATGTTGTTTTGTGAGTTTCTAATTAGTTTGACATGAAGGAAATCACTAGATAACAAGATACCTAGGTGTTAGAGTAGGGTAAAATGAACAATTAGGTCATACAACTGGTGCAAGATACTTCTTTTTTTTACGAAGAGAGGGGGGGGGGGCATTTTTAATAATAAAAATTTGACCTTAAATTTCTTTTGTGAAGTACATAAGATTCAAAATTTTCCACTAGTCTATCAAAAATTCCATGTTGAAAGGCCATTATAGTTGTATCTATTATCTTTTCATTTTCCCCCTAATACATAAATCTATAGATATTTCCTGAATACAATCTATAAAATATACCCAATATATACATGCAAAAATGAAACATTTAGGAAAAACATTTTTGAGGTAGGACCAAATTGGTACCATTACTTTGTTCCAGGCGCCAAGTCATTCAAATCCAACTAATTAGGGGTTGTTGTCGAAGAGGAGGCTTCATCTAAATTCCTTGGTGTGTCATTTTCTATTGGAAGGATCATGTCTTGTTGTGGCCTATCATGAAATTCATTCTGTTATTGTTTGAGATATGTGCATTCTCTGGTATCTACTGAATGGTTTTCCTCTAGGAGACAAATTCTTCTAGAACTATGAGCATATGAGATGAGAGGCCATTGAAATGAATCTGTAGGGAGAGAATAGTGTTTCAGGAGTCTTTCATATCCACTTCCATCTGCACCACTCTTCTAATACAATTCCCCTTATCCTTGGCCACCATTGCCTGACACCTAAACCGAACTAGAGAAGAAACAAACAAAATGAGAGAATAGATTTGAATTCCCTCACCCAAACATAGAATATAGAGTGAAAAAAAATCCATGTATAAGTTAAATAGATCCCCACACATGATCATTTTCACCTTCACACCTTCACCACCCATGGAAATAAATTCCCCATGCATAGAATATATCATTTCCATCCTTTCTCCACCTTCGAAAATCATTACAAGGGACTAGTTAAAAAAAAATGACATCCATAATATTCCCACATTGCAGAGGAGGGAGGGAATGTGGATGGGGAAAATACCAATCCCAGTGGAGGATATTAAGATAGGATCATGGGATTCATCACGTACATGCACCCACGAGAATGGGATGAAAACATGATGACTCCCCTTGTAAATGAATGATTGCATGACAATGAATGGAAGGTGGGGTTCTCTAAGNGCTTTCCCCCTTTTTTTAAAGTCTTTATTCAAAAAAAAAATTTATTTAGGACCTAACCCTCTCATGGGGGGTGATAACTAGTGGCCTCCCCTTTTCAAAACTTTTATGCATATTTGGCATCTCATGGAATTATTTTGGTAGACTAAGATCCATTGATGAAGATGGATCCTTCTTGATGTCTGATGGCTAGGTTAGCCTCCTATTTGTTTTATCTCAATACATGAAAGAATTCTATTGCAGGGAACTACTAAATTTCTATATAGGTTTTGCAAAGGATGGCTCGAAGATGGATATTCTTCAATAAAGAGTTATGTCTTGCATGCTTATTTATCAATTTAGAATCTCTTACTAATGTGAGGTAAAAAGTTCCTTTAACCTTTTCCATAATCAAAATTGGAAGTAAGGCATAGGATTCATATTGGTTATTTGAAGAATGGTTGTTGGGGTCTAAAGATGTCTAAAAAAAGACTTAGTTTAACATTAATTTATCAACCCGAGGATTCGTCTTTTATCTCAAGAATATTAGCAAAGTCTATGCAGATAGCTCGTAGAGGCTAAAATCGTGTAGTTAAAGCAAATATGAGTTTATCAACAATGAAGTTCCTCAAACATTCATTAAAGATTCTAGGATTTGAAATCTAATTAATTAATCTATTGAACTCATTTTAAAATAAATAATTGAATCTAAATAAAGACTTGTAGAATTAACTATTATTATGGATCAAATTACTGGAAAGGGAAAAAGGTGAATTACCCTATCTATGGAAAGGAACAATGACTGTAATCTAATCGAAAGAGACAACAATTGTACTTCTATTGAAAGGAACAACAACTATATCTTAATGGAAAGGAACAACAAATGTAAACTAAGTGAAAGGAACAACAAATGTAAACTAAATGAAAGGAACATCAAATGTAAACTAAGTGAAAGGAACAATGCATATGAACTTATGAGGAACTGTCAAGAATCAAATCTCAGTAATATAAATTGGAACAACAATCATCTAATGCTTAAGGAAATATCTATCTCTTGCAAATGATATAAAATCATCAACACGCTTATGCATTCATTTATCTACTATAAAAGAGAATTGAATCAAAAAATAGAAATTGAACTGATACAATTACAGGTCAAACAATAGCTCCTTCAGACTGGGCCCTTGGTCCTTAGAAGCGCTGCTATTTGAAATTCAGTATGTAGAAATGGTAAAACCACTCAAAGATTTTATTGATTTCATAGCTGGTACAACATTTACAAAAACTGCTAAAGCAGAGTAATTCTAAGTTCTGAGTTATTGGGTGCAATTATTCTATCTCTTTTTAGGATCCATTTACCCCTTATATATTACAATAATCTGGGTAAATTAAGCTATCTTGAGGATCGAGAGATCCTTAGGATTTCTTTACTATTATAAAGTTACAATATAAGAAACTCAATCATCTTCAAAACTGCCTTGCGCCACAAAGTAATCAACCTCCAATAGCTTGCGCATCTTCGAGATTTCCTTTGCTATATCGGGTTTGACAATATTTAACCAATCCTATAACAAAATCAAACAATTCCAATTGTATTTTAGGATCTATGTAATATAATTTCAACAATAATGCTAAAGGGTATATTATTCATTTTCTATCCTATTTTCTTCTAATTAACCGAAAAGTCAACCAAGATGATATTATGAAATGTGGGAAAGAGGAATATATTTATACCTTTTTCATAACCTAACATACCCCCCAGCTTACCTTCTTGCATGTCCTCATGCAAGCTGAGATATTACATGTAAAGAAGTAATGTTGTAAGGTAGAAAGGTTGGTTCACTAGGCCTCCTGAATCCATTGCTTCTTTTGAGTTCTCCAAAAGCAGCATCCTCCCTTTTCTTGTTAATTTGATAATCTTTTTTGTAACTTTCTAGAGGAAACCAAATGATAGGGGGATTATATATGCACCCAATCCAAGAAGGTCCTTCCTCTTGGAGAAATCTAGAATGCCTTTCTATTCTGAAGGTAGCTGCAAAGAAATTCCTGTACCCAAAGGGTTCCCTACTCTTTACTTCACTAGATGATGCATCCCATATCATTTTAGAAGCAGCAAGAGCTTCTTCCTTAAGCTCTTTGAAATGAGTGATACCTGAACGTATAACCTATAGATGGATAGGGGCTAAGGAGTCTATGACTCCCCCTCTTTTCATAAAGGTTTTATGTCACATAATGGCTGGAAAGGACTTTGGAGGCTCTCCCTTGACCCAAAGATCTAGCCCAGTTTCCCTCTTTAGGAAGGTTTTATGAGATTTACCCCATTTGGCTTGGTTCTGAGTAAATGATAGAAATTCCTGAAATTGTATGTCACCTATGAATGGGCCAAGGTTACGTTTCCTTTCTTCTTCTAGAATGAAATTATGAAATTATAACTCACATAGAAAGTATTGTACCTTTTCGTCCTGCTCTCTGAAACATGAAATGAAGTCAGGTACAGTGGAAAATGAAATAGGTTTACCTGCTCTGATGGCCTTCACTATCAATAACATATATCATTCCAACAAGACTAAAGTGTAATTGGTGGCAGGGGCTCTGCAATTAATAGCATCAGAGTAGACATCACAGATTTCTTTGATTTTCTCCAAAGCTTTTTCCAATTGGGTTTGTACCTTTTTTACCTTCCCTTGGGCTTTGGTGAGCTCAAAATAGGTCTCACTCTCTATCGCTATCATTTCCTTCAGTTGTTTAACAATATTTTGATGTTCAACCCTAGTGACCATCTCATCTTGGTGTTGAGCCAATGCCCGCTGGGCTTGCCCCAACTCTACCTTTAGCTTATCAATGGTGACACCAGGTTCTTGAGATTGGGATGCTTGGTATTCTTCCATAGCACCCATCTCCTCCCTGGATTGAGTTAATTCTTGTTGGGCCTGTGTAATCTCTACTTCTAGTATGTCCACAATAACACTCTATTTTTGGGACTGAAGTGCTTGATTCTCTGCCATAGTCAGTAATTCATTTCTGTTTTGAATCAGGGTTTGTTGAGACTGCATCAATTCTTCCTCCAATATCTAAATGGTAGCATTATGCTCAAGGAGTTGAGTTGTTTCCTCTAATACTGGGGTATTTGTCTGCACCTCAACATCAATTGTTTCTGTAGATGTCATATTTTCTTGTGTTTCTAAAGGAATTACTTCCTCATTCTGAGCTACTATTTCTTTAGGGTCTGTCTTTATCCCTACAAAATTTGTATTGACTACTTCTTTAGGAAGAGGGTTTCTTCATTACACTCTGGCACTTTTGTTTTTCTTTCTTCTGTGGGACTTATCTGCTTGTTCTAACTGTTTCCTCAATTCCTTAATAATTTACTTGAGTTTACCCACCTTCTGCTTTAATACTTCATCCTTCTTATCCTTTTCCTTCAACAATTTGTTTTCTTTTTTTAACTTTCTAATTTTATTATGGCTCTTGGCTGATTTCTGTTTATGAGAGGTCTCAAGGTCTTCTTCATTCTAGCCACCAGATGGTTGTTCCTCTGTTCCTTCCAAATGTTCTATCTGTCCAAGAGGGATTCTTATTTCAAAATGAGGTTCTTCTTGTGATGTGTCCTCTGGAAAAGACATTTCAATATTAGGAAAATCTTCAGCTGGTTTTGAGGAGAAGGCTTGTTCTGGGCATTTTTATGGATTATTTGTGCCTCTGTCAATTGAGGTTCCTAAGCTTCCCAAAACTTGAACTATTTCTACCTCATAGCTCTTCAAAAATTGTTATGTCATATGCTCTAATACTGTTTGGGTGTCTTCCTGATCATTCCTTTGTGAGGTCTGTTCTTCTTGCCCAATTTCTTGAACATTCTCCTGTGGAGACTGTTCTGTAGAATTCTAAAGTTCTTCAGGATGTTTTGTTGTACCCTGAATTGCTTCAGTTGTTTCCTAAATTCATCTTCTTCTTCTCCTTGTATTAATGATGGCTTTAGGGGAAATTGTTTCTCTCTTCCTCTTTTTCGTTAATTCTTGTGTTTGTGAGGTTTGGGCCTCTGTGATTTGGGTAGGGTATGCCTTAGCTTCGGTTTGAGGAGATGGAATTTCTCTTTAGGTAGTAGTCTCCTCTGCCTGTCTATCTTCAATTTCCTGTGGTGGGTCTTCATGGCATAATTCAGGCTGCTCCAGTTGTGGAGGTCTATTGGCCTCAATCAGACTATCCCAGGTCAATTGAGTTTGGCTCAGTTCTTTATTTGTTATCAGTTTAACTAATTTTTGGTGACTAATAATAGTAATGTACTTTTGTGTTCTTAAGGAACCTCATGTAATGTGGCATTCAGAAAGAAAGGTAGATTAAGTACTAACAATTGTTTTAACATTGCCAGAAATTTGAGGTAGCAAGGTCAAATTACGTCGTATCGTCCATCACATGTGATGTACCGTTGAATTACCCCTACCAGTTCCTTCCATGGTTCTTTGAGGGTATTGGGATTAAGTCCCTTTCCCTTCTTATCCAATTCTTCCCTAGGGTTTGTGAAAATTTCCACAGCTTCCTTCAGTGTTGTGTATCTTCCTATCCACTAAATTCCCATGTTAGGGAGGCCTGTGACCTCTGCTAAATTTTTTGGGGTGACTGGGATTCGTATGCCTCGCACCATAGATATTTCTCCCTGTAGATTCGGAAAGAATTCAAGCGTGAAATTTGTGTCATATCCTTGCAAATGGTTGAAGTACTCCATCCACCCCAAACGGTGTAGGATTTCTCTTGCTTGCTCTGTAACCTGTAGTAAAGTTGGCTCCCCACGCACACCTCTGCCACCCATTTTTGTGAGAAAATGTGGACAACTATCATTCCTGGTAGCAAACTTGGTTAGACCAGCTTGGAGGAAAAATTACCGAAAATAGCAAATATCAGAGAACAACAAGTGTTTACAAATGTGGGTATTTATTACAATCATTACTATCTTATCGAGAAGCGTGTCGAACGTCCACTCCCCTCATTAATATAAAGGTCGACCTCGACCATCAACGTAGGGGAAATTAATGAGTGTAGGTATTGATGGTGAGGGGTAATGATTGTATTGTAGCCACCAATGGGGATCAATGATTAATTTTCAAACATCATATTTTAACGGTAATCATTAAATGTTAGTCCTCTTTCGTGGAATTGAATTTAATATACCTATACTCAAAAGAATGCTTTAAGGATACATACACCGAATAAATTAAATCTGTTCATTTAAATAATATCCCACATATCATAATGTTGTTACTTTTCCATTTTATTGAATACAACCGAAATGATAGCCTCATTATTAAGTGAATGAAATCTAGAGACACGTAGAAACTTAGCGTTTAAGGTAAACTTCCATACCATAGGCAAAGCCACTGCTGCCAACAGGCATCCATAGCCTCGACAGGGTTTCCTTTTAACCCTTAGATGAGCCTGTATCCTTGATAATTATTTGAATCATATTTTCCAAAAATACCACTATCCTAGTTTGGTAGCCAGATGGTGATAATGCCACTCACTAGATTGTAACTTAAGTGAACAAGCCAGCTCGTGGTGAGACCTCTTCTCCTTTGACAAAAGAAAATGTCAAAGGCCATTGCCCTGGTGTGGTAGCCATAATAGGAATGTCACTTACGTTATTATCCTATGATCATGGTAGGTTGGCTCGTGATGAGACCCCCTATTCTTTGTGGAATTTTTTTTTTATTACTTATCGTTTATTTTTTATTTTTTATTATTATTTAAGTTGTCTTTTCTCGAAAAAATACCATTATCCTGGTTTGGTATCCAGATGATTATAATGCCACTTACTAGAGTGTAACTTAAGTGAACAATTCATCTCATGATGAGACCTCTTTTCCTTTGAGAAAAGAAAATGTCAAAGGCCATTGCCCTGGTGTGGTAGCCATAGTGGGAATTTCACTTAGGTTAGTATCCTATGACCATGGTAGGTTGGCTCGTGATGAGACCCCCTATTCTTTGTGGGAAAAGAAAGAAATTTTATTTCTCTTTTTTCTTTTCTTTTTTTTAGAGGTGTATGAAGGGAGGCTCATCTACTCCTTAAAAGTAAGGGATGGCGTAAAGAAGTGTAAGGATGCCAAGTAAAAGTGTGCCTCAGACTCCTTATTATAATATAAACAAGAGATATCATTTAAGTGTATTTGTATTTATAAGGGAAAAGAAATGAATTATGGTGGTTACAGGTTATGAACAAGGTTTAAGATATTTCGAAGAAAGTAATACAAAAAACAATTTGATAAGGTATGGGGGATAGTCCACAAAATAATGATAGATCGTTAGAAATAATGTTGGTGAAAATTATTTAGTGAAAGTTGTACCCCAAAGGAATGGTTTGGCATTTTATCAATAATGTAGGGAAGGAACGGCAAAATGAACATCAGGTGTGCAAAAAGGAATAGCAAGTGTTCCAACAAGGAACAATGGGCATGCAAAAGGAACAACATGTGTGGGAACGACAATTGTTCTATTCAAAGGAACAACGGGTGTGCAAAAGGAAGGACAATTGTTTCGTTCAAAGAAACAATGGGCGCACAAAAGGAACGACAATTGTTCTGTTCAAAGGAATAACAAGCAAGCAAAAGGAACGAAAATTGTTTCATTCAAAGGAACAACAAGCGCATAAAAAGAAATGACAATTGTTCTATTCAAAGGAACAATGGGTGAGCAAAGGGAACGACAATTGTTAAGTTTTGAACCATCTGAATAGGTAATTTTTAGAAACCTGGAAATGTGTTTTGCTTGAATCCAAGGTTGATTAGTCATCAACTAAATTCATTTATGGGTTGGTTTATTTCAAAATTAAGTAGTGGATGGTTTGTTAATGTTATGAGTTTCATTATAGTTGCCCAAGTGTTGCTATTGAACATGACACATTCATTTCTCTGCGAAAGATAGGGCCTGGGTGATGGGATGAAGCAGGAGTTTGGAATAGAAAAGAGTGCTAATTGAGTTCATTACAGTTATCCTCCCTAGTTCTTATTTTTTCAAGTGACTGTAAATAATAATAAAAAAACTAAATAAAATCTACAGAAAATTTTTTTATATACAGTATGTACAGTGTCAACAAAATTCAACATTTATGGATTTGGGGTGGCTGGATTACCTTCCCAGCCAACCAAAATTTGAATGGTAGGGTCCTTACTTACTTCTTGGTAGAAAGATTCTTTTGAGGGCGGTTGATGATAGAGTCGTAGCCAGTGTCCATTGACCCTAAATGGAGATCCAGACCCATCGATGGTGCTTAACGTGAATGTTCCATTATCATGGACTTCATTGATTTCGTATGGTCCCAACCACCGTGTCTGTAATTTTCCTGGAAAATCTTGAAATATGGAATCATAGAGGAGCGCCCAATCACCTTTTTTTAAATGATTTTTTCTTGATATGCTTGTCGTGCCAAGTCATTCTCTATTGTTGAATAACAGTTGTGTGCTCTACAATAGACAAGCATTCTTCATTGAATTTGTTGAGTTTTTGAAGGTGTTGTTTATGTGCTTCAGTAAGATCCAGTCTTATTTCTTGGGCCATCCTTAGAGTCTTGATTTCAAAATCGATTGGGAAGATGGGTTCTTTTCCATAGACTAAATGATAGGGAGAGTAGCTAGTGGTGTTATGCCATGTTGTGCAATAAGCCCATAAGGCATTTGGGAGCTCAGTAGCTCAATTCTGTCTGTTTGTTGAGATAGTCTTTGTCAATATTGCCTCTAGGACTTTAATGGTGCTTTCTACTTGCCCATTTTCTTGTGGATGGTATGGAGAAGTAATTCTGTGTTTAATATGATAATTACCAAGGGTGGTGGTGATTCTATGAGCTGTAAATTGTGATCCTCCATTAGTAATTACCTCTCTTTGTAGTCCATAGCATACAAATAATTTGAAAATAAATTTGATAACTACTTCTTCTGTTGCATTTGGTAAGGATTTTGCCTCTACCCATTTAGTCATGTAGTCCATTGCAGCTAGAATATAGGCTTTCTAATTTGACTTTGGATTGAAGGGGCCAATGAAGTCTAGTGCCCATCTCTCAAATGGTTATGCAACTACTTGTGCTTTCAAAGGCTTTTCATTATCCTGATCTAGTTTTCCCATCCGTTGACAACTATCGCAGGTCTGGACATATTTCTTCATGTCTTTGAATATTGAGGGCCAATAATAGCCCATCTGCAAAATGTTGTGTCTAGTCTTGCGATCTGCAAAATTCTCACCACACGGCTCATGATGTCCAACTTAAGTATTTCATAGATTTCATCATCTCATATGCATCTGCGGATCTGGATATCAGCTCCTGTATGGAAGAGATATCCTCTGATCCAGGTGAATCATGTACTGTGTTGGACAATCAGTTTTCTTTACCTTGATGAAAGATGTTCTGGTAATCTTCCCGCTGCTAGATAATTTTCCACATCAGCGTACCAAGGTTGCTTTGTAATAATGACAAATAGATGCTCATCTGGAAATTGATCTTCGATTATTAAGGAGTCGTCTATTTTGGGTATGCAGGATAGGAAGTCTACGACAAGATTTTATCTCCTGGGTCGATCTTTGATGGTGATATCAAATTCTTGCAATAGTAATAACCATCGAGTGACCCATCATTAGTAATAGGTTTATTAGCTAGATATTTGATAGCAAAATGATTAGTATAAAGAATAACTAGATAGCTTGTTATATAATGACGAAATTTATTGATGGCATGTATAACAACTAAAAACTCTTTTTCTGTTACTGTATAATTAAGTTTAGCTAGAGTAAGATTATTTCTAATAAAATAAATGGCGTAGGGTTTCTTGTCTTCTTCCTGTATGAGGACAACACCTATGGAAATATCTGATGCATCGGTGGAGATGTGAAATGGTATTTTCCAATTTGGTCCCCTCAACACCGGTGTTGTCGAGATCAACTTCTTGAGTCTTGCAAATGCCACATCACACTTGTCAGACCACCGAAACTCTACATTACCAGTCAAAGCATGTAAAGGTACAACATTTCTTGCAAAAATTTCCATAAATCTTCGATAGTATCCTGAAGCGCCAAGGAAACTACATACCTCAGCTTGTGTGTGTGGTGTAGGTAGATTAAGGATTACCTCTATTTTTGTTGGATCTACTCTAATTCCATCTGTAGAGATATAATTCCCTAGTATCACACCTTTTGTCATCATCATGTGACATTTTTCATGGCTTAAACATAACCTAGTCGCAATGCACCGTTCTAGTACTTTCTCTATATTATTCAATGATTGATCGAAGTCATCGCCATAAGGAGTGAAATCATCCATATAGATTTCAAGTCCTGCACTAATCAGATCGTTGAATATGCTCAAAATGGCCCTTTGAAAAATGGTTGGAGCATTAGAAAGTCCAAAGGACAATACTCTGTATGCAAAAGTGCCCCAGAGGCATGTGAATGTAGTTTTATCTTGATCTTCTGTGGAAATATGAATCTGATTGTACCCACTAAAACCATCTAGGAAAGAAAAGAATTTCTTCCCTGCCAAAGTATCCAGAACCTGATCAATGAAAGGCAAAGGGAAGTGTTCTTTTTGACTGGATTTGTTAAGTTCCCTGTAGTCAATGCAGATTCACCATTTCCCATTTATTTGGGACGATCATTAATGGGAAACCCACCGACTATCTGAGATGGGATATATAAAATCTACGTCCAACAACTTTTGTAATTCTTCTTTAACGATATCCCTAAGGTGAGGATTCAATCTTCTCTGTGGTTGTTGGATAGTCTGGGCATATTTTTCAACATAAATGTGGTGTGTGCAAAGTTACGGATCAATACCTTTCATATCATCAGAGTACTCCTAGGAAAAATCTTGCTGGTATTTGAAGAGGACTTGTATTAGATTTTGTTGTTGTTGTTCATCTAAATTGACATTGATGTTCAGAGACCTTCCTGGTGCAATCTCAACGGATTCGTTTTTATGAACAATAGTAGTTGGAATTTGTTGTTCCATTAAATCTCCCAGCAGGTGTCCCTGTGCTTCATAGTCTAGAACAACTCGGAGCATCTGGCAAGTTGGGTTGTTCACAGTGGCTGGGATATTAATAAACCCATTTATTACATCATCCTCTAGCTAGTTTTTAATTCTGAGGGATTCTTCTAGTGTGAGAGGGGCCTACAAATCATTTTCTGGGGATCGTGGTGGTGGAAAATTGGGATATACGAAATTTGGGCTTGTCTTGGCAGGAGGATATAAGATGAGATTCTTTGTGATACCCCCTCTAGTGATTATCATATTACCCATTCGACATACTATGTATGCATTTGTTGTTGTGAGCCATGGACTGCCTAGTATCAATGGATGCCTTTCAAGTCCACTTCTTGGGTTGATGATGAGGAAGCCTACCAAATATTCACAAGAGTCGATGGAGATGGCTATATCATGTAATGTGCCAACTAGTTAAACTACCAATCGATCTGCCAACTATAACATTATTTCGATGGGTTCGAAGGAGTCAAAACCCAGGGCATTGCAAGTTTCCATAGTCAATATGTTGATGGTTTCTCCCAAATCAACTAGTGTATTTGGAAAAGAACAACCCTGGATCTGAACTGTCACTATGGGATTCCCTGGATCTGCATATTTGACTGGTTCTTGTCTACCTAAAATTAGATCAGATAAGGATCCTACCACATGGACTGTTGATGATGGATTTTTAATTTTTCTGATGGGATTTCTCCCACATAGCTTCTTGATCATTTTTGCGTAAGTTGAGATGTCTTGAAGAGCTTGCAGGAGTGGAATCTTGATATATAAATTCTTGATTTCCCCTACAATGTCGAAGTTGGGATATACAGTTGTTTTTTCTATCATCAATCTTTCAGGGAACAGAGGGGAGGGCATTGCATCCTTATTAGGATATTGTGATTTGACTGTTTTTCCCCCTGCTTGATTTCTTCTATTATTACCACAGTCGAGGGTGTTATTTCTGGTTGTTTTTCATTCTTCTATTCTTGAAAGACACTCTTTTCTTCAGGAGATATTATGCACCCCATTCTCAACTGTAGTTCGCTGCACCCTACCGAGTTGGTCTCTCCTTCCCCATTCTCCATAATCTGGACAAGATGAGCCGGTCTGTTATTTGGATTTGGGTGAGGTTGGGTTGGTAATTGAGGGTGCAATTGTGATTGCAGATTCTAGGGCAGTTGGAGTGGTGCTTGTAATGTAGGATAAGTTTGAGGGGCCATCCTCATGGGTTGGTTGTTTATCCCCATTGGGCACTACCAATTCTAATTCCAATTTGGGTTTTGGGTAGTCATGTTGGGCCACTGTGAAGGGTAGATGTTGTTATTTGAGTTTTTCTAGGATGAGGTGGGATATTGTGAGTTAGGCCAAGTGGAAATTGCAGTTGGCTGATTCTGCCAAGTAGGATTTGCAGCGGGATGGTTTTTCTAAGTGGGATTTGGAGGTGGGTATTTCTAGGGATGCCAATTCTAATTAGTAAATAGCTAACCCTGCCATGTGCTACTAGGAGCTTGTTGCTGATTATATTGTCCAGAGAAGCAAGAGGAAGGGTCCTGTAGTGTATTTGGAGGCCGATTCTACCATTGATGATGCTGAGCCATTAGATATAACGAGTCTATTTATTCTCCCGCTTCTCTAAAGACAACTTTCAGTCTGGGGACCGATGGAAATTGTTTTGTGTCATGATATTTGATGCAGATAGCGCAAACCTGAACCACATCCAAAGGGCAATCCCTTGGACCATGTTTTCTTCTGCACCTATGGAAAAATATGGCCAACGTTTGTTCTGGTTCTGTTTTTTTCTTTTTGTCCTACAATACATCCAATTGTGTGGTCAGAGTGCTCAAAATATCTATTTTGAAGTTTTCTAAGAGATTACCAACTTCAGCTCGCATAACAGCCCCACTGGTAGTATTTTTATTTCTGGTGAGGGGGATACACATCCCTGATCTGGTCCGTGAACTTCCTCTTAATCACTTGATGCACAATAGGACGATGCCATCATAAGTTTCTTGATAAATGTCACCCTTCCCCATTAAGTTCAATGTTTCTACCCATTCATCTTTCATACCCTTAATCAAAGTTGCCTTAAGTACTTCACCTGGTAACATGCCATAGGATGATCTTTGTAAATTATATTGAAATCTCTCAACATACTCTTCTAATGATTCATTTTATTTTGTAGTCATTTGAAAGATTTCATCTTTTAAGTCTCTGGTTCTACAATAATCCTGATATTTTGTCAAGAAGGCCTATTTCATCTCATCCCATGAGTTTATAGTTCTGCCCCCTAATCCCATAAACCAGCGTAGAGATGCTCCTTTCAAAGTGGAGGGGAACAATTTTATTTTTTGTGGTTCAGAGGTGTAATCATACCCTCTACATACGACATCAAATTCAAATAAGAATGCGTCTGGGTCTTCTGAGATTAATCCATGAAAGGTTGGCAGGTTTTGTAGGGGAATTGCATTCATGGGGACATTGGCGATTGGATCAAATATCAGATATTCCAATGTGGAAGTCTGGGGACGTTGTGGATTTGGTTGTGCCATTTGATCGAAAATATGCTAGAAATCTTCAAGGATTTCTTGATCTGGATATTTGATTCGAATTGGTTGGTTATCTGATCCTTAAGAGGATTTGATTGCACTCCCTCTATATGGGATTTCAGGTATGCCTTCTTCTTTCACAGGAGATTTAGGATCAGGTGGTGGGTCTATCTTAGCTATCCCGCTGGTTTCTCCTTCTCCTTCCTCCATATTACAAGAGTTTCCCTCTTCTAAAGGGTTGAGGGGTGGAAGATCTGTGCTCTAAAAGATTTTCTCAGTCCCTTCAGTTTTTCTATGAATCTCAGCATGGGATGCATTTGGTGAAACTGCCACCTGAGGGATTCAGGTAGATCCTTTTCTAGGTCCAACTGAAGCTTGAGATTCTTCTTTTTGGATGAGGTCATCTATGAAAGTGCTTTCTCCAGGTAGCACCGAGCCTTGGGCTTTGGTAATTTTTGGTGGGGGTTTTGGTTTTTCAAGATCTTTCTTCTTAGTCATACACACAAAAAAAGAAAATCAAGAAAGAAAAACACCTATGCAACCTCTTAATGCATCAGCTAGAGGTAGGCACTGGAATAAGCATCCTACTTATTTCTTGCATAGGTTCTTACCTTATGTTCTCAATACCTCGTCCTCCAGAGGTACAATCTATGCTACCTTTGACATTCTTCCCTGGAAACGACAACAAAATGTTGGGGTCTAAATATGTCTAAAAAAAAACTTAGTTTAACATTAATTTATCAACCCGAGGATTCGTCTTTTATCTCAAGAATATCAACAAAGTCTATGCAGATAGCTCATAGAGGCTAAACTAGTGTAGTTAAAGCAAATCTGAGTTTATCAACAATCAAGTTCCTCAAACATTCATTAAATATTCTAGGATTTGAAATCTAATGTTGTGCAATGGAAAGGATCTAATTAATCTATTGAATTCATTTTAAAAGAAATAATTGAATCTAAATAAAGACTTGCAGAATTGACTATTATTATGAATTAAATTACTGGAAAGGAAAAAAGGTGAATTACCATATCTATGGAAAGGAACAACGACTGTAATCTAATCGAAAGAGAAAACAATTGTACTTCTATTGAAAGGAACAACAACTATATCTTAACGGAAAGGAGCAAAAAATGTAAACTAAGTGAAAGGAACAACAAATGTAAACTAAATGAAAGGAACAAAAAATGTAAACTAAGTGAAAGGAACAATGCATATGAACTTATGAGGAACTGTCACGCATAAAATCTTAGTAATAGAAATTGGAACAACAATCATCTAATGTTTAAGGAAATATCTATCTCTTGCAAATGATATAAAATCATCAACACACTTATGCATTCATTTAACTATTGTAAAAGAGAATTGAATCACAAAACAGATATTGAACTGATACAATTACAGGTCGAGCAGTAGCTCCTTTAGACTGGGCCCTTAGTCCTTAGAAGCACTTCTATTTGAAATTCAATATGTAGAAATGGTAAAACCACTCAAATCTTTTATTGATTTCATAGCTGGTACAACATTTACAAAAACTGCTAACGCAGAGTAATTCTAAGTTCTGAGTTCTTTGGTGCAATTCTTCTATCTCTTTTCAGGATCCATTTACCCCTTATATATTACAATAATCTGGGTAAATTAAGCTATTCTGAGCGTCGAGAGATCCTCAGGATTGATTTACTATTATAAATTTACAATATAAGAAACTCAATCATCTTCAAAACTGCCTTGTGCCATAAAGTCCTCAACCTCCAATAGCTTGCGCATCTTCAAGATTTCCTTTGCTACCTCGGGTTTGACAATATTTAACCAATCCTATAACAAAATCAAACAATTCCAATTATATTTTAGGATATATATAATCTAATTTCAACAATAACGTTAAAGGGTATATTATTCATTTTCTATCCTATTTGCTTCTAATTAACTGAAACGTCAACCAAGATGATATTATGAAATGTGGGAAAAAGGAAGATATTTATACCTTTTTCATAACCTAAAAATGGCCAATACTCCAAGAAAAGGTGGATTCCAACAGTCCTTTTGGGCTATATAGCACCCATCTCACACCTGTCACCCCAGGGTTTCCCTTTGAAGCACCATAAAAAATTAGGATGTGGTTTTCTCAAGAGATTTTCCATTGGAGGAACTCAACATAAGAGAGTTGAATATTCCATCTAGAACAAAGAGGGGAAAAGGCCTCTTGAGAAGAGAGAAGCGATAATTGGTTTAGGAAGGAATTTTTCTGATATATAGATATTGTAAAGTATTTATAGATTTATTATGACAATTAATGTGCTCAGAAAGCAATATAATTTTCTTGTTTTCCACTAAGGAATAAATGACTTTCTCTCCTACAAAGACTTCTATGTTTAAAGTAGACCATATTTTCCGGTATATATATTTGGGTAGGGTCATCCACATTCTTTTAAAAAAATGATTTTGATGGAAATTTCACTGGTACAGGGAGTGCAACTTGTTGAAGAGATTCCTTATAGAGGAGGGCCACTTGAATATTGTGTATAAATATTGAATAGCTACTTGCCACACATGATGAGTGATAGGGAATTCTAGAAAAAGATGCACAATTTCTTTAGAATTTTTTTACAAAGAGCACACCTGAAGGGTCCATGAAACCCTCTTTTGATAAGATTGTCTTGAGTTAGACCCTTTCCATGTGCAAGATTCCAAAAAAATATATTTATTTTTGGGAGTCCTTCTTTATTCCAAATACAATTCCAACTAGTTGAATGGGGGAGTGGATATAGTGAAAGCAAAGAATCAAATCCCTTCTTAACTAATTATTCCTACGAACCTTAGCCTTGAGAATCATTAGAAGATATGTTAATTGGGATGCAACCTTTGAGACAAGAAATGAGAATATGAGAGAGATAATGAAGAGGGAGGGGAGGAGCACCAAGATCCCACTTAGACCATCTACCAAAATTATTGTTCAAGGAATATATATCAGACAACATCAATTTTCCTTGATTTTAAAGCCATGATAGGAGGGGAAGAAGGCTAGGGTAATGGAAAATGGGAGGGATCCCATGATGATGTCAGTTTGAAGATGTATGTTTTGACCATTTACCATAATCAAGTAAGATGATTTTGAATAAGGGGAAGGTGGGATTTTAATAATTTCCATATTTGAGAGCCCCCTTGCACCATTGGCTCATAGTCTAAGAAATAGATCCTCTCTCTTGAAAAGTGTTTATGAACAATCACTTTATTACACCATTCACTCTTCACTGTGACCAGCCTCCAAAGGATCTTTCAACCAAGAGATATGTTAGATATATATGGATCCTTTATTCCTAGTCATGCTTATGAGTTAAATTGTTTTGACATGAAAAATATTTTGACTTTGAGAAACATCTTCATTGAAAAGGGATGATTCCACTGCCGATGAATAATATTTTTGGCTCTTTTCTTGACAAAAAAAAGAGATATTGAAAGAATTAAAGGAGTATATAATTTCCCACACTCTCCTTGCATAATTCTTCAATTTTTGTTTTTTGATTCTATATCTTTTTCTTATGTTATTGATAACCAATTCTGAATCAAAAATCACCACTAGATATTTTATTTGCATTTGAAGGGCCAATGTTAATCGTTATATCAATGCTTCATACTCTTCTTCATTATTGGTAAAAGAGAAATCTAATTTCATTGCACATGTTTAAAGGAAATATTGGGGACTTTTGAAAACAATACCAACTCCAGTTCCAGACTTAGAGTAGGCACTGTCAAATGAAATCTTCCAAAAACCTTGAAAAGAACTTTCTTCATTTTTCCTAGATGAATTTAGTTGATCAATGTTAAAAATAACCTAATTATCGATTCCAGCATCTACATTGTTTTGCATCGTTTCAGTTTCATTTTTCTTGAACGATATTCATTTTTTATGTTTTTAAGGAACTTTGATCAGTGTTCCATCTTTTTTTGGAGCATCATGTAACTCCTATCATTCATTATGTATCCTTCAATCAATAAGCATCAATATATTCCTAGGAAAAAACTGTAAGTTGCAAGTAGGTCAACTAATATGATAGTAAATATTGTTGTAATGAGGGGTGTCTGACTTATCCGTGCATAAAAATATTTAATTTCTCCATAAGTTGGAAATTTTCTAGAATCAATGGCATATATACTTTCACTAGTTTCATAGTACTTTGTACATTATATTCCAAGAGCTTCCATTAATGATAATGACATGATATTGTTAGTGGATCCATTATCCACCAAAAAATTATGTAGTGTAAATTCATGATTCTCTAAGGATATATAAAATTTTGGTACCTTGCCTCTTGGTCTCACTGATGTGATATTTTGTTGCTGTCTTGTGTTCATCACAACTACATCTATTCTTGAATTCATATCATCCAATATCTATAAAATATTTTCTCTTTGTTGGGGTATATTAACTACCTCCATAAATAGAAAGGAAATATGAAGCTTAGTTAACTTATCCACCAAATTACAATTCATTTGCAATGAAGTCTTCATATTATTAATAACTAGTTGTTTTGTTGGCTCTAGAATGTTGGATTTTTCTTTTTCTTTTTTCTGGTTGTTCCCTTGTATTGAATTTATTTTCTCGAGTTATGGTTTGAATAGCATTGTCTTGTGAATATTGAGAATATTCTTGTTCATCAAAAATATGAAAATTTGATGAACCTTCTTCCATTTGGACTGATTATAAGACTTCATATTGATCATTGATTGTTTCTTGATCAAAAGGCTCAAAATTTCCGTCTTCTATAATTTCTTCTAGAACAATAACATTTGGATTTTGGACTCTGGGTTCTCTTGTTCTATGATCTTGAATTATTTTTTCTCTATCAATTATTCCTCTTTGATTAGATAATGGATCTCTCATATTTTGATGTGGTGGAATGCGATTTTCATTCCTCTTGAGTTGAACTATCTCATTCTGCATTTGTCGATTAGTCCTGCTCATCTGAGCAATTTTTATTTTTTGTCTAGTTTCTTGAGCAACTCCAAGATCATTTCTCACATTAGGGGGAAAGACTTGAAGAATTCATCCCCCAATTTCTCAAAATTCAGAAATTCTAAAGGTGGATCATCCCTGAGGTGATATTGATAGACTTTTCATTTGCCTTTACAATTTTCCAAGAATAATCTCAGGATCAACATTAGTTTGTAACATGTATTATTCTATTTCTATTGATTTTTGGATTTCTTTAGTTAATGTATTCATTTGTGAAAATTTTATTGCATAGTTCACATTTGATGGCATGTCATTCTTGTAACATCCAAAAATAATAGGATCATTTGGGAATTACCCATCTGGGATTTGATTTAATGTCTGGAAAAATCGTAAGTTAAAATATGTGATCCTTTCACCCTTTTGAAGATTGATTTGACTGCATTGAGTAAGTAGAGTATGATATCCTGGGAGGGAAATATACCATCAAAAGAACCAATTAATTGAGATGGGAGGGAAATATACCATTCATATTCTAGGCCTATAAAAGTTTGCATAAATCCTCTGACCATTACATCATCATGTTCAATCAAATGAATGTCATGAATACTAAGGAACTGATCCAAATGATTTTTAGGATCCATAATCCCATCACCTGAAAAGATGTTGGTAACTGATGTTGTTCTTATCGTAAATTGAGTGGGATCATTCTAGATCTCCTTGGGTTTCTTTGTCTTTCATGTCTTTCTCTTTATTCATTGGGAATTTCATTTCTTTATTCTTCTCGGTCACCCATGATTATTACAATAGTGGCTCCAGATTTTCAATTCCCGGGTCTCTTGGTGAATCTCATGTTTCTTATGTTTACTTCTTGTCAATAGACCTTTGTATGATTCCATATTTTAATGTTTAGGGTTGTCTTCTTCATCTCAAATCTATTTCTATTTTCTCTTCTCGATCAAAAGTTCCCCACGTTCTTTCAATTTCTTCATGAATCCTCATTGTTTTGATTTTTACTGTTGATGTTTTAAGCATCGGATAGGTATTTCTACATAGGTAAGTGTCTATATGTGTGGAATCCGTCCAAATTATTCATGCCTTGAGACTTCCTTTAATTAAAGGAATTATTAAAGTAAATCACATTTATTAGTGAGTTAAGTTTTATTTAAAGAAATGATTTAATTAGAACTAGGGAATTAAATAATAGCCATTGATCTCATGTGAGGTGAGAAGTAATCACAACCATCAATCACTTTGGATATTAGGGTTAGGTCATAACTCAATCTTATAAAAGCATGGAAAGGGTGAAGGAGGATACATATGATACAGTCGATACATTGAAAATAAGGACTTTTTCTCACGAGGATTGGATCAGGAAGGATTTTGATTCAAGGAGATATTGGATAGGTGGAGAATAACTTCCATCTAGAGATTAGGTTAGGGAGAAGAGAGAACATAGGTAGATGAAAGTGGGTTTCACTAGATTAGATCTGCAACAACAAGGTTGATCTGTACAGAGTTTTCCATACAAACTTTGAGCCCATGTATGCAGGTTTCATTTGAGACAAGTGTGTATACATGATTTTTCTTAAGGAAAACCATGTACATCTAAAGAAATGTGCAAGTTCAGGATCATACAACAAACCAAGAGTTGCTAGGATTTTGTAGGTGTTGTCTAAAGGTTTTTGTATCTTTGTGGGCCATTTTCCTAGTAAGGGATCCCTTGAAAGCTTTGAATTTATTTGAATGATAAGCTTACTTGATGGGTAGAATATATTTTTGTATTTTTTTTTTTTATATTTTTGGTTTCCAATGTTGCTTCCACTATATTTACTTGATTTGATTATTCCAGAAAGTGTATGTTTTTTTGTGAGTTGTTAATTTGATTTATAATAAGGAAATCACTAGATAACAAGATACCTAGGTGTCAGAGTAGGATAAAATCAACAGTTGGTCATATAATTTGTGCAAGATACTTATTTTTTTTTTTTTTACAGAAAGAGGGGGGGGGATTTTTAATTATAAAAAAATGATGTTAAAAAACATTTATGAAGTACATAAGATTCAAAATTTTCCACTAGTCTATCAAAAAATCCCCGTTGAAAGGCCAATATAGTTGTTGTTATTAGATTTAAATTTTTTCGTAGATACATAAATCTGTAGATCTTTCCTGAATACAATCTATAAAATATACCGAATATATATATGCAAAAATGAAACATTTAAGAAAAAGCCTTTGAGGCAGGACCGAATTGGTACAATTACTCTGTTACAAGCACTTGGGCATTCAAATCCAATTAAGCATGGGTTATTTCCAAATAGGAGGCTTCTTCCAAATTCCTTGGTGTGTCATTTTCTATTTGAAGGATCATGTCTTATTGTGGCCTATCATGAATATTCATCCCATTATTGTTTGAAAGTTGTGCATTCTCCTAGAGCGATCGAATGGTTTTCTTTTGGGAGACAAATTATTCTAGAACTATAAGCATTTGATATGAGAGGCCATTGAACTGAATCTGCAGGGAGAGAATAGCATTTCAGGATTCTTCCATATCTACTTCCAGCTGCTCCACACTTCTAATCCAATGCCCTATATCCCTAGCCACCATTTCCCGACACCTAAACCAAACCAAAGAAGAAACAAACAAAGAAAGATAATATAGTTGAATTCCCTCACCCAAACATAGAAGATAGAATAAAAATGAGCCATGTATAAGGTAAATAGATCCCCACAAGTGATCAATGTCACCTTCACACCTTCGCTACCCTAGAAAATAAATTCCCCATGCACAAACTAAATCATTTTCATCCTTTCACCAACTTCAAAATCCATTACAAGGAACTACGGTTGAATGGAGGGCATCCATAATATTTCCACATTTTAGAGGAAGGAGGGAATGTCATTGGGGAAAATATTGATCCCAGCGGAGGATATAAATAGAGGCCTATGGGAGTGCATGGCATGAATGCACCCACGGGAATGGGGTGAAAACATGATGATTCCCCTTGTAAATGAATGATTGGATGAAAATGAATGGAAGGTGGAGTTCTATGGGGGGGGGGGATCCCCCCTTTTGTTAAAGTATTTATTCAATTCAACAAAAAAAATTATTTATGACCTAAGCCTTTCATGGGGGAGGATAATTAGTGGCCTCCCCTTTTCAAAACCTTAATGCATATTTGGAATCTGATGGAATTATTTTGGTGGATTGAGATCCACTAACAGAGAGGACTCCTTATTGATGTTTGATGGCTAGGTTATCCTACCTATCTGCCTCCTGGTTTTTTTATATTAATACATGAAAGAATTCAATTGCATGGAAGGACTGAATTTTTGTCTGTATTCTACAGAGGATGTCTCAAAGATTAATATTCTTCGGTAAAGAGTTATGGATTGCATGCTTAATTATCAATTTAGAATCTCCAACTATTGTGATGTAAAAAATTCCTTGAACCTTTTCCATAATAAAACCCTAAAGTAAGGCATAGGCTTCGACTTGGTTATTTGAAGAATGGTCAATACTCCAAGAAAAGATGTATTCCAAATTTCCTCTCGGGCTATATAACACCCATTTTGTACCTACCACCCCGGGGTTTCCCTTTGAAGCACCATCGAAACTGAGGATGTGGTTGTTTTGAGAGATTTTCCATTGGAGGAACTCAACATAGGAGAGATAAATCTTTCATCTAGAATAAAGAGGGGGAAATGACTTCTTGGAAGAGAGAAGCAAGAATTGGTTTATCCATACTTTTTCACTGATGTCTAGACATTGCAAAATATTTGTAGATTTATTCAAATGATTAATGTGCTATGAAAGAAAGCCAATTTCCTTGTTTTCAACTAAGGAAGAAATGAATTTCTCTCCTGCAAAGACTTCTCTATTTTGGGGACATTTTTGTTTCGGGAAAGGAAAATTTTCCAATAGATATATTTGGGTAGGGCCAACCACATTATTTAAAAAAGGGATTTTGATGGAAAGTTCCCTTGTATAGGGAGTTCCACTTGCTAAAGAGATTCCTCATAGAGGAGGGCCACTTGAATCTTGTGTATAAATATTGAAGAGCTACCTACCACACAGAATGAGAGATAGGGCATTCTAGAAAAAAAATGCACAATTGTTTTAGAATATTTTTTACAAAGAGCGCACCTGAAGGGTCCATGAAACCCTCGTTTGATAAGATTTTCTCCAGTTAGAACGTTTTGGAATTCAGTTCAATACTGAGAGGGGGGGTGAATCAATATTGATAACTTTTAACCATATTTAAATCATTATTTATTAACTTTATTAATCAGCAAGAAACTTTAGTAAATAACATCAATAAGTATAAACTTAAATTACAAATTACAAGTTTTATATGAAGATTGATTTAGAGCACCAACTCTAGGAGACAACAATCCCCTTATTCAGGGAACCAACCTTAGGAATCTCCAATTCCCCTTTTGTTTCAGGGCTCCAACCCTAGGAAGCACCAACTCTCTTTCTTTAGGGCACCAACCCTAGGAAGCACCAACTCCATGTATTTAAAATTTATTTGGAAAATGATATTAATCCTTCCTCGCTTCCACCCTCACTTCATAAGTATATTTGTCTTTCTTCCTTGGACTTTGCACATGCTTTTGATCTTCAGATGTAGACCTCAGAGACACTTTATTTCACCATACCTTTCTAGTTATATAATATTCCAATAGGTATGAAATTGAACCATTGTTCCTTTTTAATAATGAACCATTTCACCTCTTCATTTAATTAACACAAATGGTAAATTTTTGTTTATTAATTGATTTTCGAACACCAAATTAGATAGTTATTTTCATATGAATATTCTCGAGTGGTGAAAATGAATTTTAAAATTCTACGACATGGGTTTTGTGTAGAACATGCCCAATTAGATGGCATGCAAGAATTTTTCTAAGAAAATGTGAGATGTGGATGATATGGGCAATTCTTTGAAGGAAACTTACTCAAATTTATTGTTGCGACCACCTTCTAAACTTGCGAAATGAAGCATCCACTTCGGAAACAAATATTTGGTCACCGATCCACATGATCGATAGCTATGACAAAGAACTATGTCCTTGGTTCTTAGCCTCTTAAGAACCTATTCTTCATGTGCTTAATCCATGTAACCCAACGTTGTTACCACAAGAAAAAAATGGAACTTAATCTCCAAGTTCTTTACACGTTGGCTCTTCATTCTCCTTGTGATCATAGCCTGTGGCCGGGGGCTGGAACCAAGTCCTCCGGACTCTGACCTTCGGGCTATTATCCCTTTACAATATTCCATATCTCCTAGAGTTTGACCTATCGAAGTACTCATAAAGTAATGTTGACTTCTTACTGTCGATTGACAACTCCCCCTTATGATATCCTTCCACTGGCTTAATCCAACAACTATGACTTAATCAAGTGTTGATATGGATGGTATTTATTTATTTTGAGACTTAGGTAGTCCGAGATATTACAAATCTAAATTAGTTCAACTCCACTGGAGTTATACCTTCGAAGTGACTACGCCATCCTTCCATTACTTGATCTAATGGCTTACACTACTCTCAAATTCTTCACTGGATCTAACGGTTGGTGGGATTTCGGGGCTTCGACACTCTGTGACTTAGGGAATTTGTGGATTACCTTGTCCTTCCACTATACTCGATCGAAAATTCGAGAATTCACCCGAATTTCCTCCTTGATCCAACATTTGAAGGGATTTCGGGGCTTTGGCACTCTGGGACTTTAGGAATTTGTGGTTTATCCTGTCCTTCCACTATACTCGTTCGAACAGTCGATAATTGACCCGAAGTTCCTCCTTGATCCAATGGTTGGACAGATTTTGAAACTTTGCGATTTCACACATCTTCCTTGTCTCCAATAATCATAGAAGTGGCGAAGTTAGAGAGTATTGAAGATTTCTATCTCCTTCTTGGCTTCAATCAATGATTGATGATCGATCAGTTCTATCTGAAAGCTTTGGTTATACCTTAAATCTAGATCTAAAGGTTTTCATTTATCCTCCTTCTCCCAAAGATTTATTAACTCGATATCAATGTCCTTCATAATTTTGATTCCTCTGAGACTCCTTTGTATTTACACTTGGATTCCATCTAAGCCACAATCATTGATTTGTGCCTTCAATAAGTGATTGACAGTTGGCATATCTCCTGACTGTAATAGAGTTTCCTCACAATTTTGAAGATGTTTCTACAATTGATCTATTGGGAATTCGATCCCAATAACACTTCCTTAAGGTGCTCCTTTTCTTGAGCTTTCCTTCGACCTTTCCAAAGGTCTTAACGTTCCATGCTATGATTATGTGCAACCTAATACACTATCTCTCCTAAGATTTAGGATCTCAAAGAAATGTTTTTTCTTAATGATAATACTGTATTTATCTTCTTGACATCAATGCCAACACCATAATACCATGTACAACATTAATCATATTGGCCTTCTTTGACATCAATGCCAACACCACACCACCAAGTCCAACAACCTTTCCTTGTGAAAGACTCCAACATAATATATTTATTTTTTGGAGGCCATATTGATTCCAAATATAGTTCCAACTAGACAAATAGAGGGAAGTGGAGATAGAGAAAGAAAGGAATCAAATCCCTTCTTAACGATTATTTCTATGAACCCTATCCTAGAAAATATTTAGAATATATGTGAATTGGGATACAATATTTGAGATGAGAAATGATAATATGAGAGATATCCTGAAGAGGCATGGNGTGGAGGAGCACAAATATCCCAAACCAAATGTCTCCCAAAAGTTCTTTTCCAATAATATATATTAGAAAAAGTCAATTTTCCTTGATTCTTAAGCCACGATAGGAGGCGCAGGATGTTGGGGTCATGGAAAAGGGGAGGGAGCCCCATGATGATGTCAGTTTGAAGATGGATGTTATAACTATTTCCCGTAATCCAACTAAGTTGATTTTTAATAAGGAGAAGGGATGATTTTAATAATATACAGATTTGAGATCCCCCTTGCGTTGTTGGCTCTGAGTCTAAGAAGAAAAGCCTCTCTCCTGAAAAAGTGTTTACGAACAATCACTCTCTTACACCATTCATTCTTCCATGTGACGATCCTCCAAAAGATCTTAGAAACGAGATCTATGTTATATATAGATGGACTCTATATTCCTAGTATGACACAAATTTTCAGAGATCTGAAAATGTTCTAACTGACTAGATGAAACTGCTCAGAATTAGAACGTCTTCCCTACCAAAGGAAATGTATAAGTTCCCAAGAAATTGCATATTTGATCCTATCTAGAGTAAATAGAAAGGATAATTGGAAAATCGAGAGGGTTGAAAGAACTAATTTAATGAGATTCACTCTTCCTACGTTGAATATACTTCTTTGATCTCTAAGTCCAACTTGTATTTGGGGTTGGTTGGGTTCGGGTAGAGTCATGAAAATTTCTAGTCTGAGAAACTAGCCTTTTGTTTAGGTCCCTAGTATGGTTCCAAAAAAAGTTGATCTAAAAGACTATCTTATAGTCTTTGAAGACAACATCACAAGGATAAATACCCTTGTGTTTTTAAAGATGTTGTACTCCTCTATTTTTTAATAGCGCACAATAACATAAACAATGCTTGAGAGAGGACCAAGATTATTCTTGAAATAAACATTCAAATGCAAAGAGTACCTAAGAAAGGACTAGGTATCTTACAAAAACCAAATATTTACACTATATTAATATTGTAGACCAAAAAGCCCCCGGGGGGCAGCTCAATTGGCAAGTGCCGTGATATGGCGTGTTATGTTCGATGAGGTTTCAAGTTCAAATCCCCCCGACTTACCCATGCTTGCAGAAGGGGCATACGTATGGCACCTGGAGGTTATAGTGGTAGCGGTCGGAATCGACCCCGTGTCACGTGAGTACGAGACCAGCCCAGTTGCCGATTCCGCCAGTCATAAAATATATATATATATATATATATATATATTGTAGACCAAAAGAGTATACAATATCATAGAACGACATTTCCATCACAACATACATCAAAGTAACACACAATATTTAGTAGAGGGAAGGAAAATAAAGACTGCATATGGTAGAGAAATTTAAATCATCATTCCATTTAAATGCAAAAAATATTTTGATAGACACACATTTGAAATATCATGCTTAGAAATTAAATTCTAAGATATCAATAATGTTATGTCCTGAATATTTCTCTGGGAACCTCAAAAAATAATATATGTCTTTGTAAAAATAAATAATAATGTTTGAGTTTTCAATAAAATTAAATTGCATTTTTCCTTCAAGGAGGACTACGATGGGGCTCCCACAGACCATAGAATGAAGAGATACCTGGAAGAAAAAAGAAAACATTCATGGGTTAGCCTTTGGTTTTCATAGATTCTAGGAACAAAAAAGGAAAAATCACTATTGACTGATGAAGAACAAATGGTAAAAGCAAGACCAAGATGACTACTCGACTTACTGTGATGGAAATTACAAACCATTATTTGCTTGTTGTGGCATCTTTAATAGGTTGTTGCTATGTTAGAGGTGGCATAATTGATTTAATGACTTCTTGCTGATTTTCTTAGGTTATTTTAACTAAGTCCTTCGTTATATATTGTTCAATGTACTCCCTCATTGGAGGAACCATTATTTCATGTTTGGTCTTAGTATCAAATAACTCATTTTCTAGTTCTCTTCAAGGCTTAATATATGGAGTGTTTCCTCAATTTATTCATTCTTATTCACATATCGGACTAGCCATTTTTCTATTTCTTCTTTAGAGAACTCATTTGAATCACTAAATTCACTAGCCCAAGCAACTTTTGAAGCTTCCAATTTTTCTTGTAGTTTCTCCCTTGATAAAAGTATTGTATCCATTATTGTTATAGCCAGATTCGCCTCACCCTATAAAATATTTCACAAAGGGCCTTTTTCCATTTCCCTGTGCAGACTTATCATCCATGTTTTTAAAATACAGAGCTAAAAATACATATTTTTCCACATGTATGCATCTTGCCTACTATACATCATGTTTATACACAGGTTGCTCGACTATAGCCTGCGTACATTAGGATTTGTGCTAGAAAATGAAAATTAATGTCAGGTTTCCATGTCACAACAGGAGATCTATGATCATTGGACTTCCATATACTGGAAACGTTTTGACTAGGCCCTTCAGTTCCATTTTGAAGGCTATAAATGGGCCAATTCCGAGCTATGGAAATGAGAGAAAGAATTAAATTTTGAGAGAAAAGTTAATATGGAGAAATTATTTACTTCATATTGAGTCTGCATCCCTTTGTCCTTTAATTCTGAACACATTGTTCATCCCCCAAGATCTTCCCTTATTGATTGAGAACCTCATTGCTTCTCTATTATGAGATTGCCTTTGGTGGAGGATTGAAGTGGTGGAGGCCCGCCTGGAAGGAACTTAGTTTCTTGGTTCCGAACTGTGTCGACACGAAATTCTGTAACATTTTCACTTCTGTTGATCGTATATTAATAGAAATACTCTTTTCCTATCCAATTGATATCTTGCAAATATTTGAATTATTATTCCATGGGCGTATTTGTCATGTTTATTAATGGATTATGATATTGAATTTTCTAACATCATATGATATCACCATATGCTTTCTTTTCTTGGTTTTTGAGGACTAGTTGTAGACATATTGCTTTGGGTTAAGTGCTCAACGATGGACTTCATCAAACATCTGGACGAGGTAGGAATTTTATCTTGTCTTGCTAGCAGATTTATTTTCATAGCATACTTGAGAAGATAATTGATTTCTGCAGTCATTTTCATGTGTTGTGGTTTACCCTAGCCATGGAGAGATTTTTCCTTGTGACAGAATTGGCGACCATACTGGGGATTGAATCTTCTTTCTTAGGGTTTGGAGTACTTTTCTCCTTAGATTGATTCCGTTCCTATTGTGTTTCTTGTCGTATCATTGTTTGATAACCTATGTTCACTTTGGGTCTGAATTTTCAGCCTTCTCCCTTTCTTGACCTTGTTTTTTGAAACATATACGTGCTTTTTGTCTTGACAGTTACGTACATACACAGGCCGTCCCTCTGCAAGATGTGTATATATGTTCAATTTCCTTGAAAAATCATGTACATCAGTTTTCCTTGCTTGTTTGTTGGGTCTATTGGTTGTTTGGTGGGATTTGATGTTTACTGAGTCTTCTTGGGTCTCTGTAGTGCTTGTTAAGTGCCTATGGGATGACAAGAAACTTGTCTTTGGTTGAATTTTTGGGAGGAGTATTTCTCATCATCTTTTCATTTTGATTGTCCTTGTACATTGGGTTGGGTGTTTTGTTGCTTGGTATCCTACTTGAGTTATCTCTTTCTATACACAATAGAGTTTTATATCAAGTTTCTTTTCAGTCCATGCATTTTCATTTTTATTATATTGAAAATACAAAAATATTAGGCATTTTTCATTTCTTGGCATTTTGGTCTTTTGAGTGCTTGTCATTAGCTTAGTGCATGTAATGAAAGAATGATTTTTTACTTTAGAATTGCAGAGTTGGTATTGAAAATTGCATTTGTTTTTGGAAGCATATCATTCATTGAGATTTAAAGTTAGGACTTTGCATTTTATTCATATTTACTTTTCTTGCAGAGTCATAACATCATGAGTTTCACTACCATACATTTTTGAGTAATCACTGCCACTAAAATTAATGCTATAATTTAAAATTGATTAGTCACGATTTTATTTTCTAGGGTACACAAACTAGCTTAGGATTTAGTGCCTTGGAATAGGATTTTGTGAGTAAAATTCTCCAAGGCAATTAAATCGACATATGTGTCTGAGAAAGAGAGTGGAGAAATCCATTGTATATTTGGTAAGATCAGGAGGCTTTGCTCACACCAGATTTAATCATGAGCTTGCGCAAGGTTGGTTGAAGGAATATCCCCCCGATACCTTCTTAGCATCAGATATATTTCTAGGGATCTATTCGTATATGGGGATCTTGCTAGTGCCTTTACCTCCATGAGAGGCAGTGCTTTCAAGGTTTATAGATTTTCTACCCTTCCCATATGGTGGCCTGACTTATGAATTCTCATCTTTGCATAAATTATACAGTGGTTTATTAGTTTCTTGACTTAGGTGCCACATAGGTTACTTGCAGAGGTTATTTTGCAGGTACCCTGGGTCAGATAAGGGTCAGACAATACACATCCTTTATGGAGAATTACCCATCCAAGGGGTTCTAACTGACTGGTTGTTAATCCCACAAGGGCCCTTATAACTGATTATATTACCTCCGATCTTTAGCAGGGAGTCTCAGGCCCCTCTTAGGTGAGATATACCTTCTTTAGGGAGGGAGGACAGTTTAAGCCACTTTACCTCGTTTGTGTGCATTTTGGTCGTTTGAATTTTGGTGTGCTCTTTGATTACTAGTTGGCCTTAGGATTTATTTTTGGTCTTTAGAGTCTTAAGTCATCGTGGAGTCAGACCAGCGTCCCCTTCGGGCCCGTTGCTTGTTACAGTTCCCACTGGATTTTGAGTCTTTGCCTTCTAAAATGCGTAGAGTTATTAGGAGTGGTACACACACCTCCACCATTCAGACTTGTGATTCTACAAGGATGAGTATTGAGCCTATTCTTCAGAACACTGGGAACCCTTCAAATCCCACACCCACTATAGTTAATGGCACCCCTTCGACTCCCGCAACCACAATGGTTGTAGTGTTGGAGGCACCTATCATTACTATGGCTCAGCCTATAGTGAATGATCAATCTATTGCCTCAAACCCTTTTGGGTCTGTTGGTTACTCACCGGGCTATAATGTTCAGTCCATTGTTATGGCATCTAATCCTTTTTCCTATGGTATGTTAAACTTTACTTCACATTTGTCGAATGCCATCCCAGTTTCTATCCCTAATGATAGCATTGGGCTTGGGGGCACTACACCTCCTTACACTCCATTTTTGTTTGGTGGTTCTCAAATCCCTCAAATGACTCCTAATATGGGAGGTATTCTTTCTTTTAACCCTGAGTCTAATCCTCTTGCTTCTAGGTGGAACAACCAACCTAGAAGACAAGCTTCTGCTCAATTTCAGTCCTATACCCCTACCTCCTTGGTGTCGATTCCAAAAAATATGTTTGGCATGACGAATTCACCTCTATCTTATGGATTCACACATGGCAGAGGTCAATTTCAAGCTTTGGGCAAACCCCAACCTGGATCCAATCCAACTGGGGAAAATTTTTACAACCCCCATCATAATGTTCCTACTGGAATGATGCCCAACCAACCCTTTATGAATCATCCCAGAGGATGGCCTTACAATCCTGGAAAGGTACATGGTGTTTACTAGAACCTTGGATGGGTTGCATTTCATCAAACTCAATATTTCCAGGGAGCTTGGGGCCAGATGTCGCAACCTCATCTCCCTTTTCTGGCCACACTTAATCTTCCAGACTTGTCTAAGTTTATGAAATACCCTATGAGTCGTGATCCTACATGGCCCCCCATACCAACCAATATTCCTTCAAACATTCCAAAGTTTAAAGGTAATAATTGTGAGGATCCTAGTGATCACGTAACTACCTTTCACCTATGGTGCTCCTCGAATTCCCTTAATGACGATTCCTTTCGGTTAATATTATTTCAATGCACTCTCATTGGAGTTTCTATGAAATGGTATATAGAGCTACCTAGCGGGGCATATGGGACCTTTAGTAAGATGGTGTTGGTCTTCCTTAACCACTTCCAATTGCCAGTTCATTACGATGTTGACCTAGAACTTATGTCTACTTTATGCCAGGACACCACCACTCATATTTCAGATCATATCTAGGAGTGGCATAGATAGAAGAGGTTGATTAAGACCCCTATACCCCCAACCTTTATTTTATAATGGTTCCTTAAGTCTTTGCATGCTCCTATCTCGAAGGACGTTGCTACATCCAGGGTTACCACTAAGGAAGAAGCGATCTACAAATCCCAACAGTTAGATATTATATATGCTCAGTCTGGGATGTTATACCACATTCTTCCAGATGCACCATGGTCAAATTATGACACTAGACAAAATCCTGAACCTCATGTCGATGGAATTGTAGGCTCCACCAATGTAAAATCTGTAGACACGATGACAATTCATTTGAGAGAGTTGTCTCTAAACGAGTCTACATGAGGGCCAGATTCATTTGTGTCTTCCAACCCCACTTAGTCGGTGGATGTACATTCTGTTCAATCGTCGGCCAACCCAAATGGTAACCAACAACCAAAAGGGAATAAGAAGAAAGGATGCAATAATCGTAAGGGTGGGAAAATGGCAATAAACCCAAGGACAATGGTAATAATGAGAATATGAATAATAATGTTGGAGAGGATAAGAGAGAAAGACGTAAGGTGAAATTCCCCTCTAAGGTTTGTATAGACAACCACCTTACTCATTTATGCCCAAACTTGTGGAAGATGTGTGGCTATTATCTCTACCACATGTCGTGCTAACGAATCCTTTTCCACATAACCAACATATGGCCTCGAGTTCCTCAAACACCGGAAATGTGGCTGGTGGGATTCAAATCCCATCATTGCAAGACGACGACCATTTTTGTATCAATATGGTCAATGTGAAAGTTAATGTAGCCACTTAATCTTGAGATTATAGTTCTTCACTAGCTATACCTGGTCTAGAAGCTCCTACTCCTCCTCCGGAGAAAACCTTACATATTGAGAAACCAGAGCCACTGCCTCGTATTCCGAAAGGAGTACTCAAGCACTCTACCCACAATCCAAATGCTAGAGCCACCCATAAATACTCTATTATTGAGGACCTGGGTCAAACCCCTTGTATGATGTTATCTTTGGAGGTACTCTAGATGTTTCCTTCATAGAGGAATGCCTTACTATCTACGCTAGGAGCTCTAGAACCCAACAACGCAAAAGTTATCAAGTTTGACTTCACAGATGTGAAGCCTCGCTTTCCTTACCATGTGGCATTCCAAAATGTACATGGATTACTCCATGTATACCATCAAATGTGTGGTTGTTGATGAAGGTGTTTCCACTTGTGTGATGTCCCTGATCTATTGGAAAGCTCTCGGTTCTTCGACTATTTCTAAGTCATCGAACATGTTGAATTATTTTAATGGTCATTCCTTCCGACCTCATGGTATTCTTCCTTCCTTTACGGTCCAGTCATGTGGGAAGACGATAGAGGTGGAGGTTGAGGTAGTTGATGCACCTCTATATTATAACATGTTACTAGGACACAATTGGACCTATGCTATGGTTGTCATTGTATCGTCTATCTCCCATACTCTTTGTTTTCCTCATGAAGGGAAGATCGTGACGATCAACCAGTTATCCTTTGTGTACTCTATTCCTAATGCATATGTTGAACTGTGGATCCCTATGATCGAAAATTCTCAGTTGACAACTAAGAATATCGGTGTCAGAATGTATTATTCCCTTATGGTTACTTTCGACTTCATGGCACCACCTCACCACATTTACGCCATGTCCAGTAGGCCCGTTTCGATAGAGAGGTCTATTCCTTTCCGCACTTCTTATTTTAGTGATCTATGGACCCTACCTTCCCTGAATTCATCTTGTGAAGGTCAGTCACATGCTGAAATGACCATGCCACTATCTGCATCGAATATTGTGTATCAAGTTGTTCTTGACTCTTCAGCCGATATCGATCATGTTACCTCACCGACGGACGAGGAGGATCTCGTTCATAGGCTTGTGTGGGCCACTTCGTTGTCTTGTTCACATGAATGTCTCAATGGGAATTTTCCTTCATATGAAGCTATCATCGAAGCCATGAATGATTTCGACAAGCCTTGGGAAAATATGCATCACCACTCTTATTTTCTCCTAGAGATTGAAAGAATCAAACAAGATGACTTTCGATCTACTTTGAGTGAGATAGTTGGTCACATTGTACTTCCACTTGATATGCATGACATTTATGCTGAAGGAAATATGGCAAGTATTTATCCTACCGTCATGATCGATATCTCTCATACCCATGGCAAGATCGAAAACGTACATATCAGTGCGAATTGTTCACCAGAGGAAATCCTGATCTACACCGAACTCTTCAAGGAATTATGAGATGTATTTTCTTGGTCATATGAAGAGATTCCAGTAATCGACCCTCGTATTGTCAAGCATGAGATTAAAACCTACCTAGATGCTAAACTTGTTCAACAACGTCTTAGAGTTGTCAATCCCCAGAAGGCCCCTGCTATTAAGGAAGAGGTGGAGAAGCTACTTAATGTTGTCTTCATCTACCAGGTTCCCTTGACTGAATGGGTATCCAGTCACGTTCCTGTGAATAAGAAGCAAGGAACCATCCGTGTATGTATGGAATTTCATGACCTGAACAAGGTCTGTCCTAAAGACAACTTCCCAACACCTTTCATCGATCAGATTCTTGACGAGTGTGCGAGAAGCGAAGTGTTTTATTTTATGGATGGATTTTCAGGGTATAACCAAATTCAAATTAAACCTGAGGATCAACACAAGATGACATTTATTTGTCCTTGGGGTACTTTAGCATACCGGAAAATGCCTTTCAGCCTTAAAAACACTGGAGCAACCTTCCAACGTGCCATGACCTTCACTTTTCACGATCTTAAGCATATAGTCGAAGATTACCTTGACGATCTTGTCACTCACTCTCGTAAGAGATCAGATCATGCTAGGAACCTTCGGCTTGTTTTTGAGAGATGTCGTTACTATAGAATATAGTTCAACCCTCACAATTGTATCTTCTGCGTTAGGTCTGGTCATCTTTGGGATTTCTAGTTTCTGAGACCGGGATCATGGTAGATTTGTTAAAGGTTGAGGAAATACTTTGATTTCCTCCCCTGCGCACTATTAGAAAACTTCAAGGATTGCAGGGGAAATATAACTTTCTATGTCGGTTTATAGTAAATTATGCCAATATCACTAAGGGTTTCATGTGTATTTTGAAGGACACACATTTTATCTGGGATGAGCAAGCCCAAAAGTCGTTCGATAATTTGAAGAAAGCCTTGGTATTAACGCCTCTGTTGAAGTCTCCTAACTACAATAGGGATTACTTGCTTTATATTTCTACGTCTGAAGAGATGATTGGTATGGTTTTGTTTCAGGAGGATGATGAGCTACGCAAGCACATCATCTACTATCTTAGTCAAAACTTAGTCGGTCCTGAGCTTAATTATTCTCACATTGAAAAGATTTCTTTGGATTTCGTCTATGCAGTCCAATGTTTACGTCATTATATACTACTTTGCAAGACTATTGTTCTTGCCGATGTCAATCCATTTCAATATGTCCTTACCGGACGTATCTTAGGGGGAAAATATAATAAATGGATTGTCATTTTACAAGAGTTTGATATTGATTTCGCTTCTATGAAATCCAATAAATCAGTGGTCTTTGTGGAGTTAATATCTGACTTTCCATGATGAGATGAGGATGTTATCCATGTTGATTCATTTTCAGACGAACAATTTTTTCTTGTCTCGTCATCTAACCCCTGGTATGGAGACATTGTTATCTATCTTCAAACTTTGAAGTTCCCTCAACATCTCTCGCGAGATGAACAACGACGTGTAAGGTACCAAGCTAAAAACTATACTATCATCGGTGACAATTTGTATCATTGAGGCATAAATAATATCTTGCATCATTGTTTAACTCATGGAGAAGATGAGTCAGTCCTAGAAGATTTCCATAGTGGGGCTTGTGGTGCTCATCTATCCAGGCTTGCGACAACCCAAAAACTTTTGTGAGCTGGTTATTTCTGGCATTATTTCTTTAAAGATTGTATTGAAGTTGTTAAGAAGTGTCACCCCTACCAGGTGTTCACTCGGAAAATGCACTCACATACAACCCCACTTCACCTAGTCATTACCATCAGTCCCTTCACTAAGTGGGGGGTGCACTTCATGGATTGCAACCCAACTTCAGCTAGGGGGAATCAACACATTATTGTGGTCGTCGACTATTTTACTAAGTGTTATGAGTCCATGCCTACAGTTAAATATGATGGGAATTTTTCCACCTTCTTCGTATTCAATCGAATTATCACCCGGTTTGGTATCCTGAGTGAGATTGTCACTGATCATGGAAGTCACTTTCAGAAAAAAATGATGGAAAAACTATAATCTAAGATGGGGTTTAGACATGGTCATTCTTCTCCTTATTACCCCCAATAAAATTGATAAGTAGAGGTCGTCAACAAGTCTCTCAAGACCATTTTGCAAAAAAATGTTATCCAAAGTAAGTCTGACTGGCATATCATGTTATATCTCACACTCTGGGCATATCGAACCTCGATCAAGACTACCACTATTTTTTTCCCTTTCCAGTTAGGACATCGTGTGGATTTGATATTACCTATTGAATGCAAAACACCTTCTCTTAAGTTGGCATTCGCGCTCCTACCTGACACTTCCAATCTCGAGCGACGCCTTGTACACCTAGAGAGTCTCGACAAGAAGTGTCGAGATGCCTCTATGGATATCGAGGCAAACAAAATACATGTCAAGGTCTAGTACGATAAGTCTATTTGTCCTTGGTTGTACATTGAGGGTGACTTGGTCCTCTTATATGATCAAGCCAAAGAACCACTAGGGGCAAGCAAGTTTGATCCCTTGTGGCATGATCCTTATATCGTGCGACGTGTCTTAGAAAAAGGATCCTATGAGTTAGAAGATTATGAAGGGAATATGTTGGTCGAGCCCAGGAATGGGATCTACTTGAAAATACATTACGCTTGAGCCCCAAGCTTGAGCGGAACTCTTTGTATACTAATGTAATTTAATGTATATATCTTTTCCCTTTCTTTTCGTCTTCAGCTTGCTTATTGAGTTTTCCCTTGGTTGGCATATGTCAATGTAGTCTTCGGTCTACCTAGGATTCACAGACAGATCTAGTCATCATACACAGAACTTGGCTTCCGCTGCTTGGGTAGTTTACTCACCAGAGGGTCTACTAGTGTCTTCATGTGGTGTATGCCTAGGGCCATCCACGAATAATGTGGCCGAATATAGAACTGTTATAGAACTTTTGCGCGATGCAATCTCACATGGTATTCACTCTTTATAGGTTCTCCTGGATTCCTAGTTAGTAGTATTTCAGTTGAACAACAATTACCACGTGTGTGATCCTACTTTACTCCAAATATTCTTATGGCTACGTCTTTTGGAATGACAGATTGATTTTATTACTTATTATCACATTCCTAGAAGTTCTAATCATGTATTTGATGCTTATGCTAATTTCATTTTAGATTTCCATTTGTCACATAACTAAATCAAAGAAAACCATATCATCAATGTACACATTGTAAATATAAGTAAATCTGAAGATCCCTGTTTTATATATATTTCAAAAAATATGGTGTTTATAGTACAAAATTACACATATACAGCCGATACTACAATATCCATGAGATCTACGCCTGTGGCACTAAATCTGTGTCATGGTAACAAACTACGACATTTGTGAGATGCTAAAAGAGTCGCACCCAAGCTCTAGGCACACCAGCCACTTGTCGTTGCATGGCTTACGACATATCCTCTACCTGAACCATTGGAATCCTATGAGTCAAATGAGACAGGTTGCCCTGCACATTTTGTAGGACTCTCGTAGCTTCTCCTCCCACCACCTCGTCTCCTCGGTTCCTCTTTCGATGTCAATGAAGCCCTTCCAGCCCTCGCGGACCCACGTCTGTGTTATACAAGTGTCTAGTTAGTACTTAAGCATCATCCAAAAATATTTTTGTTCTACTATACAAAAATACAAAAAAATGAAATATTTAAAAACATTTGACTTACCTATGTCCCTGTAGGTGGTCCCTAGTGGGAGGGGCATGTCTGGATCCCCTCTAAAGTTGATCCCTGCATAGGGATATTCATCTAGAGAAATGACCTCTCGCTTCCACCAGTAGAAGAAATCCTCATTGTAGGGTGTGGGCACCCTACCTCCCCCCTACCATCTCATTACCTCGGTCCACTGTGCCATGGCTAGATCGTGAGGTCCTCTCAGAATAATCTCAACTCTAGGTCTCAGACCTGGAACCCGCTCGAAGAAGAAACTGTATAAGAATGTGGCAAATACAAAATTCCTCTTACTCCCTTGTTTGCACTCTATCAACTGGCTCTTCATATTTTCCAGTAGTGAGGTACACTAGTCATATACTATGGGTCTCAAACACTCTACTGCATAAAACATGAGCGGCCTCAATGCCTGGTGCAACAAAGTTGAACCTGTGATCCTGGTTAATACGAGGACAATAATATTGAGGATGAGATTATTTATCACTAGGATGGGGAGTTGACTCCCGACCTTAGGAGTGCCTGCTATAGAGTTGGCATCTACGTACTCCTCTATTTTCATTCTGCTCCCTACTCCTTGCGATTTTAGGTTTATGACCTCACCTCGACATGATAGTCCAGTCAAAGAGTAGATATCCTCTACTTCAATTCTCAATGGTTTCCCATCGAGATTGAATCTTTCACTGTCAGGGTCCCACTAACCCACAAGCATCTCAAGTAACCTCACTTGGGCCCTCATCCATTTGAGTGCCCAAAATTTATATAAGCCACATCTATTCAAGGCCATTTGGGTGCTCAGATATTTGTCCACAGTAGCATCGACCTCCTCGTGCTCTCTTTCCCTCCATTCAAGCACCATCCTACCAGAGAAAAGTCAAAATTTGAGTTAGCAACCATATAAATCATTGATTTTTTGCTTGTACATGAGCTGATTCACTTACATTTGCATATAGGGATGGGTATACGTGTCATGTAGTTTTCACAAGCGTGTATAACCCATCGTATGCATGACCCTATAAGGGACAACCTGTGTACACCGAATTACACAATTTACGCCCTAAATTTCTCAAAAATTGAAACCTAATTTAAAAATTTAATCCACTGGAAATAAAGATGAGGGGAAGAGGAATTACCTGGTCTAGACGGTTTCTGATTTTGTTTCTTGATGCTCCTGGAATCACCAATTAAATCTCAGAGGTATTTTGGTCCAATTTTCACTATTTGGGTAAAAAATCAAAATGACATAGTAATTTTTAGTTTTTGTTACTATTTTTAACATTTTTTACCCACTTTCTATAGTTTTGAGTCATATTTTCCCCTACTGGACTAATACAGAAGTGGATTGAGTTGTTTTTTTGTAGTTTTCACTAGGTATTCTTGTGGATTTCAACATTATGTTGGTCGTTCGTCACCATGAGCAGGTATTTTCACCACTCAACATATAGGATAGGTATCCGTTCCATCATGCATTTTTGCATTACCTTATAATTGTCACTTTTTATGCCTTAGGTATAAACCCAATTGTTGCGACACATAACCTTCCATATTCTATAAGTAGTGTCATTATCAAGTGGTAGATACTTACCAAACATGGGTGCCCTAGTTAGATCCTCTACTGCATTTGGTGCCCATGCAAAGATTTTTCCTAGGACTAAGTGTCTCTTATAGCTAGTACATGACTTTATGTTGAGCCTCATTTCTCACTCATAAACATGATTACTTTTACCTAGAGGACTCCCAACTGAGTTTAATCTAAGCGTTTTTCCGACTCGTTTTCAAAAAGAGAAAATATTGTTGAGTGAACTTGTCTCTTTCACACTTGTAAATTGGGTTTGAAAGGACGTCTATTTGGCACAAATTTATCCCTTTTCACACCAAGTAGACTAAATGACATAAAAAAGGACATTTTTTGGCGTTAAGTTGTGATTGCATCTCATGCCCTTGCTTGCAGTATTGACCCTATAGTCGGTTCTCGCTTTGCGTTATAAACCATTTTCCTCAACAATTTTTCCATCCTCAACCAAGCAGAGCCTTGTTTATATCCTTCACAATTTGACACCCTATACCTAGGAGGGAACATTCCCCCAAGTGTCCATCTCTGGCATGCATCTTCTTGCATTGAGCATAGGTATATTCCACTACTGGAACTAGTTTTGCTTACTTGCGACACTCATTTCCTCCTATATATCATAGCATTCATTTGTTATGAAAGAACAAAAAAAGACGGGTGGGAAGGGAGTATTATCTTATATTGGCAGTAGTTGTGTCGCCTTTGAAAAGAGCACAAAGTTATTTGATTCCATTCATCATCATAATTTTGGGATTAGCATGGCCTTAGGAAGTTGAGATTATTACAAAATATTCTCTACCGACCGGTTACTCTTCTAGTCCCTATGGAGAACTTAATTGATGCCTCCTATATCTCATGTTTTCATCATTGAGTCTATGCTATTAGAGTCTTCCATATGTCTCATTCTCTTGTTCAAAGGAAGTCTATCAACCTGTTTCAACCACTTCTCAGAACTATTGACTTTGCATGTCGTCCATACCCTCAGTTCATCTCAAAATCACATGATATTGTAGTCCTATCATGTACCCTGGTCCTACTTTCATCATTGGTAGGTAACTTTTAACCCAACAGTCGACACTTCATCATTGGTCATTGACTGGGTGGTTTTCGTTGTGATCGATGAAAAGACATCTATTCACACATTGGGATTCATGCATTTTCTTGGATTCCATTAGTCTTATTGGTGTTTTCCTTGCCTTTGTCAACAATTTTTCATCATTGGCTACTATTTAGAGGGTCTTTTTCGTGTATCGCTTGCACTTGGCACACACGAAATATGGACAAGGTCGTTGGTTTGTGAACATGTTTTTCATTCGATTTCCTCCAAATCATGAAGCTCCTGCTTTGTACCTCGTGCTGACTAATGAGAGATGCCTTAATTCTCTCCTTTCAGTGGGTCTCCTTCCATCGACTTCAACTCATTTATTCTATAAACGAGACCTAGAGTCTTATGAGTACCTTGATACTTGCAGTCATTAGTGGTAGGTTCTCTCGCAATCGAAAGTTGGGAATACATCAATGTCTCCTGATTGATGGATTCTTTAGGTGTTCGACACCGACTCCTTTATTCACACTTGTAAGAATGTACTCGGTGCCTTGATACCTACTTTCATTATCGGTGGTTTTTCTTGCGTTTTTTAACGGTATACCTCCATGACCGATAATCAAATGATGTCTCATTGTGTTCGACCTCTACTCCTCTATTCACATGATGTAGACTTGCACCCTTGGCAGATTGTGTAGAAGAATTGAAGACATTAGTATGTAGCTGCAAGTTTCCTGAGCTGCTGCTTCCTTTTCATTGGACTAGTACCTATATAACTTCAATGATCATGGGAGATCAGATTGTACTCCATTGTATACATATATATTTAGATTGGTTTTGAGACTGGTTCTAATGTTCCATGTTCATGACTATGATAGTTTTTGGCATGTAATTGCACTTATATTTTCTTATTTATGGCCACGGACAATTGTTTGGTATATTTTCAGATGGATCTGCAGTGTAATTCTTTTGGCATCCATGTATGCAAAGTCAATACAGAATGTAATGAGAAACTAGTTATTCCAACTGGTTCCCCATCACTCCACTTATAGGTTGTTTATAATATATTTTGGCCATCACAGATACTCCTCTGATATCACACATTAGGGGGCATATGTTATAGCAATATTTTCCTCACCCTATGGAATCTTGCATAGAGGGCCTTTATCCATTTCCCTATGCAAACTTATCATCCATGTTTGTAAAATCCATAGCTAAAAATACATATTTTTCCACATGTACGCATCTTACCTACTATACAACATGCGTATATGCAGGATGATCCACTATAACCTGCGTACATCGAGATTTGTGCCAAAAAATGAAAATTAATGTCGATTTTCCATGTCATGACAAGAGATCTATGATCCTTGGCCTTTCATATACTGGAAACATTCCAACTCGACCCTTCAATTCCATTTTGAGGGATATAAATGGGCCAATTCTGAGCTATGTAAAGGAGAGAAAGAATTCAACTTTGAGAGAAAAGTTACTCTGGAGAAATTATTTACTTCATATTGAGTCTTTATCCCTTTTTACTTTAAGTCTGAACACAGTGTTCAACCCCCAAGCTCTTCCCTTATTGATTGAGAACCTCATTGCTTCTCTATTATGAGCTTGCCTTTGGTGGAGGATTGAAGTGTTGGAGGCCTAGCTAGAAGAAACTTAGTTTCTCGGTTCTGAATCATGCTAACATGGAAGTCTGTAACATTTTCACTTCTGCTGATCATATATTAATAGAAATACTTTTTTCTTCGTCCAATTGATATCTTGCAAGTATTTGAGTTATTATTCCATGGGAGTATTTTTCATGTTTATTAATGGATTATGGTATTGAATGTTCTAACATCATACAATATCACCATATGCTTGCTTTGTTTGGTTGTTGAGGACTAGTTGCAGGCATATTTTTTTGGGTCAAGTGCTCAACGGTGGAGTTGATCGAACGTCTAGACGAGGTAGGCCTTTTATATTGTCATGCTAGCATATTTGTTTTCATAGCATACTTGAGAAGAGAGTTGATTTATGCAGTCATTTCCGTCTTTTGTGGTTTACCCTAGCCATAGAGAGATTTTTCCTTGTGACAATTATTAAATTTGGGCCATCTAACTGCTTGGTAAAATCAACAAGTTTCAAGAATATGTCACCTCTTTTAATTTTAATGACATCACATTCATGCAACAACTCTCTTGAACATTTAATTCTCTTAAGCCATCAAGCATTCATATATTTCATGTGAACTTTAGAGGGAAGGTTTTGATATCTTCTATGTATCTCACTTAAACTTGAAACCTTCATTGTGAATGTTCCCACTACTTCCTTGTAGAATCCTTCATTATTTTACAAATATTTCTTGAGATACTCTTTGAATTGAAAAACCCTTGTTGATAAAGTAGCTAAGATTTGTGCTAATTCCCATATCTCAAGGATTAAGGATATTATTTTCTTTAATACTTTCTCCAATGTATTTTATTACAACCAATAATAAGCTAGATAAACCTTTTAATATGGAATTGGTTTATGGGACATCTTCAAGACTACACATTGGTTGTATTGCAGTGATGGGATCGGTAAATAAAAGTTTTGGATTAATATATTTTTGTAATTCCTTTATTCTATATAAAAAATGGACTCCAATGCTTCTCTATTTGCATCATGAAATTGTATGATTTTCAAAAGTGGAACCCCATGAATACCAATCTCTGATTTCCATGTCTATGGAATCTTTTTATTTTTCATGTTTACCTTTTCAATTAAATTTTTTTTAGAACTTTTAAGGTAGGCCACGTGGGGTAAAGTTGCAGATTCTTCTTCAAATATTTCTGGCTCTCGAGAACCAATTCTTTAGCAATAATTCTAGTTTCAATAAGTCTTTGTTCTTCCCAGATGGGTTCCTCTATCACATCGTCAACTTCCATAGCTTTGGGACTTCCTTCAATTTCACGTAATTCTTGTCCCACCTTTTTAATTTTCCTTTTTTTGGAAGTATGAACGGTATGATATTTTTCGATTGTCTTCTTGCTAGGTTTCTTCTCTCCACAATCATCTAAGTTTCCATTAGAGAACCTTCTTTTTTCCTGACAACTACTTCGAGGTTTGGTCTTTATCGAGGTACTTTTTTGCAATACATTAGGAGAATTGGGGTTTTATTTGTTGTCTCTCTACCCCTTTGCTTATAGCACTCATTTGTTCTAGCTAATTGTTCAATATCATTTAGGGTATCTTCAACAGATGCTTTAGGGATATTATGGTTATCTCCCCCTCCTTTTTAAAATTTCTCAAAATTTCTAAAATATTAAACATACCCAACTAAAGACATGTTTGTAGAAAACAA
>ML785012.1:94264-121649 GCA_009831015.1 Picea engelmannii
TTTAAACTCAATTAGATCCATGTGTCTCTTCCTATTTCCGTAAATAATTGGGTAGTAAGACAAGAAGGTTTAGCAGGAGCTTGATTTGGAGGTATGTAACAACTCTCCTCCATACCTAATTAATCTCTCTAGTGAAAAGAGAAACACACTTATCATCATTATCATGAATCTATATGATCAAAATGTGAGGATCTCTAAGTATCATAGCAAAGTACTTATTACTAAATTAGTGATACGTTTTTCAAACTCAATTGTGATACTCACTAAGAGTCTAGGATGTGTAGTGTGAAGGAAAACATTAAAATCTAGAGAATTTAGAGTAACTAGTGTAGATTTATCTTAACTTTATATCTATTAAGCACCAAGAAGATTAAAAAAAAATGAGATTCACATTTCTTCATGCTTAAAATATCCTAATTTAAGATTGATTTTGCATTGGCCTACTTGTGTTTGTGGGTGTATGTGGGTGTGTAATGATGCTTGGTATATTCCTTTTAAATAAATAGAAATGGCTTTAGATTCCTCTTCTTCCAATGGTTGATATGATTTCATTACTATATGTATATAAAGAATTTTATAAAGTATTATATACACTAAAAAAAACATCTTCTAGTGGAGGTTTTTGCATAACCTCTTCACAAAAATTCTTCCTTGTCTATTGCTAGTAAAGGTGGGTGTCCATAAGTTTTGGCAGAGATTTTTTAATCGATGCACTTAAATTGTATAAATCATATTAGTGCACCCAAATCTAAAACACATTGATGTGTTTGTTGGCACAGGGGCAACCCCAAGGTTCAACTCTAGCAACACACCAACAAGCCCTAACTACTGGCCCTTTTGGAAACACTTGTGAAGAAGATGCAGTTCTCACCCAAAGTAGAAATAGGGGGTTGCAGGACACAGGTGTCTACAACCAGAGGAAATGCAAAGTGGATCTAGGACAACAACACACAACAATCTAGTTATTCTTTATCTAACTTAAGCCTACTTCGCAAGTTATATCTCAGATCTTACACAACAATGAAATAACAATACAACAGATGGAAAATAACACAACATCAATTACACATAACAACAAGATATACGTGGTTCACCCTCCCCCTAGGGCTACATCCACAGAATTGTGTTTCTTGATATATTATATGAAAACATAAAGTTCTATTTGCGCACTTAGCTTGCAGATCTCTCCCTCTTTCTCTCTTCTTCTCTCCCCTCCCTACGCACCCAGCTACAGGGTTGATCTTCACACCCAACTAAAGATATTACAATACAAGAATGATCTCACAACACAATACTTCTCTCATGCAACAACACTAATCACTCAACATCAACAACACAATACGACCTTGAACGAACCCTCCTAGCTCTTCTAGACATTTATTTATACATTACATGGTAAAAGTCTAGGTGTCAAAACCCTAGATCTAAAACCCTAGGTGCCTAAACCCTACCTCCCACACAACCCGTGCTTTAAGGGCTTCACCAACCTGTTATTCCTTTTTTTTTCACAAGGTGCTCCAAAGCATTTGATGGTGTCTTTTTCCTCTTGTTGAGTTGTCCACGATCCATCTTCTTTGTTGATCCGTCTTCCTCGATATTCTCTTCCAACGGATAGCTTTTCTCTTACTTCGCTCCTTCTTTTATGTTCTTTGACCACTTCGACCCATTCTCGGTTAATGTGTCTTCCCTGCAGTTCATACTTCGCCTTTCTGCCTTAATCTTCGCTTCCTTTCATATCTAAGGGCCAACAATTTTTATAACTAGGTACGTTCCCTAAAAGTTATTAGAACTAATCCATATAAAAATGGGTTTATTTTATTTTAAACAAACTCTAAGATATGCGTCATAAACTTATAATTGCACTGGTGTATTACCATGTGCAATGCATCAAATGGACTTAGACATTTTTCTATGCAATATTGGTTTTATTTAAAAACGAAGAAACCATATCAATGTGCACCCATAATAGATACCCCACTGAATTCCTTATATAATCACATTAGATAACATTTTGATATTTCATGATATCACATACATTGGTGTGTCATTACAAAATAAATGCATCAATGTGTTTATATGTAAGAAGCATTGAACTGGGTTAAGATGACATTTGTTTATAAAATATAGGTTTTTTATTTTAAAAAAAAATCAATAGCTAAGCAGATTCTTATGAGAAACACATTAGCTACCTCTAATGCAGTATGTACATACTTTATTGTACATACTTTATTTCATTGGTCTATACTAATTAGGTGGTCTACCATTTTTTTTAGAAACACATTAGTTACCATCTAATTCACTATGTAAATACATTATTTCATAGATCTATACTAATTAGGTGGTCTTCCATAAAGGATGGCATTACCCTTTCCTTTAGAGATATTTACTTTATTTTTTTGAGAGTTCTTTTTTTTGTAACATACCTAACCATCTCTGCACCCACTAGGATGGTGGAGTACTCAAAATTTTTCTCCAATTTCCAAATTTTTCCTTAAACATTCACAACTCTAATACCATAATGTAATGTACCCAACTCCACTTTGATCCACATTATTACAATTACAACTCTATACATTGTATTTTTCAAAAATCTTTCAACCTAGTTCATGTTTTCCATAAATTAACAACTCTGGTATTTTTATTAAGATTCTAATATTGTTATTAAGATTTCTTGGAAAATCCACAATGTTCATTTTTGAATAGTCAAAGTTTAAGATCTCTAATCAAATCCATCATGAAGACAAAAAAAAACCTAAGAAGCTAATAATATTGGCAAAAAAGAACGAAATTATAAAAAAAGATAATAAGATAATAGTATAAGTTTTAAAATACCAAATAATAATATTAATATACTTAAAAGTTATTAAGTTTTTTATATTCATAATAATAATAATAATAATCTATTTTTAAGGTCACGGCCAAGCCATACACCAAATTGGTGTATGAGACCTCCTCCACCCAGCTATGGAGGTATGCATACCCTACTCCCTTTGGATTTGAACTTGTGACCTCTTAGGAGGAAACACATGTTCTTAACCATTAGGCCCACTTAGAAGGTGTCAAGTTTTGTTTAATAAAATATGAAATACTGATTAATAATAAAATATTATTATTATTTAATAATAAAATAGTAGTATTATAAAATGGTATTATAGATTTTCATTGGTATAAAAAGTGTTATAATTTTACAACTACCCTTTCCACTTCTATTAACAAGTTCTCTTTCGAGGTGTCCCATAAAAAGAAAAATAGAAAAACCAACCCTTGGTATGATAAAGAATGTAAAATTGCTAGGAAATCCATTAGGGATGCTTCTAATGAGCCCTTAAAACTCGATAAGATCAATACGTACAAAGCCCTAATTAAAAGGAAAAAAAGATACTATATCAATAAAAGGCAAGAGAAACTTTCACAACTATACAAGTTGGATAATAAGAAGTTCTGGAGCCAAATTCTAAAACAAAATACTAAAGAAAATAATAGGATTCCCTTAACGGACTAGAATTCCTACCTTAAAATCTTTACGAGTTCCCTAATTCCATGGACACCATTCCTATTGTCCCTAAAAAGGAAGACGTTTTTTCTTTAGATGACATAGAGGTCAGGGTTAAGTGGCTTGCAAATGGGAAAGCTAAGGACATTGAAGGCTACCAAGCTGAAATTTTTAAAATCGGAGGGCCAATCCTTATCCCTCACATACACAAGCTCTTCAACTTAGCAATCAAGCAGGGCTTCCCTAAACCCTCGACGCAAAGCCTCATTGTTCCTATTTTTAAAAATGGGGATAAAAACATTCCCTCTAATTATAGGACCATTATGATTAGCCCGATTTTAGCCAAGCTTTATGGAATTATTTTGGAAAAGAAGATTAGCATTTGGCTAGAAAGTCATGGTAAAAGAGATAAAAGCTAGGTCGGGTTTAAGAGATATCATTCAACTATGGACCATCTTGTTACCTTTAGGATCATTGAAGAGGAGTTCCGCAATACTAAAACCAATCTTTTTTATTGTTTTGTTGACTTTAGAAAATCTTTTGACATGGTTCCTAGGAAAAACCTTTGGAAGAGGTTGGAAGAGATAAAAGTGCCTCTCGAGTTGAGGGCTGCTGCAATAAGGATGCATGAGAAAGTTATTGTCAAGTTTAAAAACATTGAGGGCTGGTCAAAAGAGATTAACTGCAATATCGGAGTCAAACAAGGTTGTCCCTTGTCCCCTACCTTTTTTGGCATATACATTGATAAATTAGAAGAATGCTTCGAAAAAGTAGGTTGTGTCGGCCCTACTCTCACTGGTATAGTCATCAATCTTCTTCTTTATGCTGATGATATCATTCTTATGGCAAGTAGTCCTCATGCTCTTGAAAACCAACTAAGAATCCTCAAGGACTTTTGCTCCAATATGGGTATGACTGTTAATACTGATAAGACTAAGGTCATGATTATTAAATCCAATAAGATCCCTTATGATACCTTTGTATATGAAAACAACTTGGAGGAAGTGACTTCATACAAATATCTTGGAATTGATATTCACCACAAGCTCAATTGGAATTATAGCATTGAGAAAAAGATTATTGGGGGATGGAAATCTTATTATGGGCTTGAAAACAATTGTAAATCAGCTGATATTTGGAGTTGGGATAAGAAGAAAATCCTCTTTGAGACTCTTGTTACACCTATTATTCTTTATGGATGTCAAGTCTGGGGTTGTAGTATCTCTCGTGAATCCTGGAGAAAGATAGAGCAAACACAAAATAATTTTATAACCTATAATCTCAAAATTAAAGGAAATACACCCTATCCCATCCTCCTCATAGAAACAAGCCTCTCCCCCATTGAGAGCATGGCTATGATTAGATACCTAATGTATAAGAACAAGTTAAACAACATGGAAGACAAGAGGATACCTAAAATTACTTCAAAATCAATTCATAACCAGCATCGACTCAAGCGAGGATGGCATAAAGACCCCTGGTCTTGGATAAACTATTGGGGAATCATGGAAGAAACCATATTGCAGAATAAAGATACTATTAAAAAAAATTTCAAATCAAAATTTAAGGAAAAAATGTGGTGTGATAAAGAGTTAGAGGAAAAAATTAAAATTAAGGTATTATAAAGATGTAATCAACCCTAATCTAGAAGATCAAAATTATCTATATGTTTTTCCAAGTGTAAAGAAAAAAATAAGCATTGCTAAGATAAGAACAAATTCTCACGAGCTCCATAGTGAAACTAGGCGTTGGTCAGTTCCTAAAACGCCATGGGATGAAAGAGTGTGTAACCATTGTGACACTAAGAAGGTTGAAGATGAAAAGAACATTCTCTTAGATTGTCCAGCCTATACCCATATTAGATCTCATTTTCAAAATATTGATCACACTACCAACCTTCCTAACCTCTTAACTCAACAAAAGTATGGTGATCTTGGAAAGCTTGTCTTATTTCTTTTCGAGCACAGAAACAAAATTCTAAAGAATCACAAGTAATCACTTACCGTCTTAAGGTCCAATAGACCAACTAGGTATTAGTGGACGTTAATCATCATCATCATCATCATCATCATCATCATAAAATAGTTATTATAAATAGTATCATAATAGTATTATTAAAAGTGTAAATAGTATTATTAATAATAGCAATAGTAAAATAATAGTATAATAGAATAAATAATTAATAGTTCTAATCAATAATAAAGTAGTACTATAGTAATAGTAATAATAATAATAATAATAATAATAATAATAATAATAATAATAATAATAATAATAATAATATATAGTGTTATAATAAATTGTTACCAGTAATAAAATGTTCATAATAATAGTATTTAAAATGTTTAGTATAAATAATATCTTAATAGTATTATTAATAATGTAAATAGTATTAGTAATATTAGAATGATATTATAATATAATATTTAATAGTAATGGATAGTAATAGAGTAATATAATAGAATATAATGATATTTGAAAATATAAGCTTTTACAGTGAGACATAATGTTAAGATTTATGATTTATGTAAGTTTTCACAGTTAGGCATAACGACAATTTGATCATTCATTCATTTTGGTGGTTTTTCTTCGTTGAGGTATCATTCCACTTCTTTGACTTTGGTGAAGCTGTCCGAGAATTCGCGTTGTTCAAGATCACCCTTTTCTTCCTTGGGTATTTTCAATACTGATTTTACATAGTTTTGCATAACTGAGTGATCACTTTTCCAACGAAAGCTTTGGCTAGGACAACTTGTGTTTTTGATGTCGATTCTTTGTGTTGTTGTATTTTTGTTATTCTCTGTCGACATAAGGTGTCATGTCGATGTCGATCTTATATCGACAATCATTTTCCCTTTTTCTTTCTGCATGGTTGGCATCAAGTTTTATAGGAAGCTTTTAATTTATTGTGTTGCTTCTCTTAAACGCTCCTCCTCCAAGGTGAATTTGAAGTCTTGGACAAAATTTTCCTTAATGTCGGACCAATTGAGTGTACAATCACATGCTTCTTCGATTTTGTACCATTTTTTTGGTATTTCATCTAATATATTTGGAAACATGTGTGGACATACCCTTTCATCTCTATATCCTATTATGTGTCATTCATTCTCACAACGGTGGATATGTTTGGCTGGGTTGTACTGAATTTTGAAGAGGGGAATGTTAACTGCTTTGGCTGATTTCTTCTCTCCAAAACATTCTATAAAGTAAGTCGATACGGTTGTCCAAGTTTGTAATCATGGGGAATGTGTTTCCCACCATCTTGCAGCTTGGCCTGTGAAAGTTTCCACTAGGATTTGGTCCCTACCTTGTTCTCCTACACATTTGGAAGCTTCTTCAATTTGTGTCGATGGTAAATTCCGTTCATTATAACGTAGTGGCATTTTCATTGTATTGTCGGTCGGAATTAACGTAGGATTTTTTCATATCCTTTTCTCATATACTATGGGTACTAATTGGATTGAAAAACATGTTATAGGAAATTTAATTGGGATGGCTTCAATGTTCCAACATTCTTTTGAGTGTTCTTCATAATTTTCTATTTACCAATTGTATAGAGCAGAGTCAGAGTTGTGTCTGACCAACAGGAGAGATTCTGTTGAAATTTCTCATTGTGCATTTGGTTCAAATGACATAATCTCTTTGTTCATTGATTATCTGATACAAACATTGAGCTTATTGATCCGTGTCCCATGATTCACTCCAAGGTTTCCCTTCATTAGGGTCAAGGGGGATTATTATTTTTCTTCCACTCCATGTTGTGAGAAATCTTACCTTGCAGACAAGATAAGATCCCCTTTGGACCAAGACTCATATATTTGATCCATAGACAAAAGAGAACAAGTGGTTACTACTTTCCCTACAGATCTAACTAAATCAATCAAGCAAGAGAGAAGAAGAATGTGGTGTACCCAATTTTGATGTTCGTCCTCGCTGCTCCAATCCTTGGGCTTGAACTCTAATCTCCTCAATGCAACTGAAGTCCTAAAAAGACTAGAATAGGAACTCTTCCTCCTACTCTAGATGATTATATAAATAAAATCTATCTATGAAGACTGAAACAATAATAGAGAAGCAAATGTAGAACACATGAACTTGAAGGGAATAGGTCAAGTTGATATTAATTGGAAATCCAAAGAAGGAACTTACAAAGAATGATTGATGATGCAATCACTTCTCCAAGCTCTCCTCATCCATCCCTTGCATGAATATTGAAATAAAAATGTTGATGCTTCTCCCAAGATCGAAGGTTTGATACCTGAATTGTTCCCACCTTCACCTTGGAAATACCTTCAATATATAGGATTGAGAGGGACAACCACCATGAGAAAATGAAGGATATGGTTGAGGATATGTCTCATTAAGGTTGGGATCATATCCTAACATGAACTCATAGAATAGGGTCGAACACAACCAACCTCATCCCAAAATATTTGGCCCTTAGAAAGGGGTGGAGGATCCCATGATTCCATCTAACAAGACTGGCACTCCCCCAGAGTTGAACACAGGGAGCCATCCTATAAATTGGTGCTCCCATAACATGGAAAGGGGGTGCCACCCCATGAAGTGGAAATCCCTCAGCATGGACAAGGGGGAACCATCCTTCATAAATGCCCAAAATTGGTCAAATGTTCAAAGAAAAAGGTATGTTTCTACTATCAAATGAGAGGGATTCTTCTTCCAACATGACCTAGGGATTGTGAAAAATGATTTCATGGTGTCAATGGGTTGTGACACTTTGTAAGGTGCATACAACACTTGGGACAATGCATGTGACACTTAGCAAGGTGCATACGTCACTTTGTGACACTTGCGACGGTGCATGCGACACTTAAGAAGGTGCATACATCACATTGTGGAACTTGTGACACTTAGGGTGCGAAACTCAAATGTGACATTTTGGTGTGTAATTCCCCATAAAGTGTGAGGTTAGAAGAGAAACTGATGGCCAAAACACTTTACAAATTCTTAAATGCAAGGGTGTTGGAGTAGGAGAACCTGGCAGAAGCTGCAAACAAACATTAGTCAATATAAAAATATGTTTCAATTCCGAGGAAGACATACCTATGCTAAGAATATGAGATGACTCAAATCATGTATTCCAACCAATACACTATGGATCCATGAGAATACTGACTAGGGATATGGCCACCAGAGATATAATTTGGATCCATACCTCCATGAAATGAACTGATCACAGCCATGAAAAATAAATAGTGGAGCTATGAGATGACAATACATATCCACAGATCAATACAATGTGGATCTATGTGATATTATATATATTAGTAATATTTCCAGCATGGTGATTGCACTGAAATCTCTTACATTCTCAAATGATCTCCATTGCAACCCAGGAAAAACACATAATAGAGTGAGCTCCCAACCTAGGGTCTTCATCTCGATCATGATGTGGTACGAATATAGCCATGTGAATATATGGTTTGATGTTGAACATAGTAGAAATCACTTTATTACCGGTCATTGAGGTAAATCGTTAACAAGTGTGAGGGAAATCACCAATGATGAGAATGACTCCTAAGGTACCCTAGTACATTTAAGAGAATGTGAATAAATGAGGTGAGGTTGAACATTCATGGAATCATCCGATCAAAGGTTAATGATGTAAAACTAATTTCGAAAGCGGGAGGCCTGCCATTGAGGTATACTGGTTTCTAAGTATGAATCCCAGATAATTTTCTAATGTCGACAGGAACAAACTCGTTGAAGGAGGGCCATGATGTATTCCCCATCATCGACACGAAAATAACAAAGAAAAGTGATGTGAGATGGTGGATCGAATGAGTATGGACTGACATAGGAAATGGAAACTGGTAATATTGCAGATGGATGGTTTGAATTGAAACTTCCCTTGAACATTATGAGGCACAAAAAATGACTTGGAAGCATTGACTCGAAAAGTACCAAAAACAAATGTGTTGGAAATAAGAGCACTCTTCTACTAGAATGGAAAAGTATAATGACACATGGAATTGGTATGACTCATAGGAAAGCAGATTACCCAACTGTAAGATGAGATGCAAATAGGTTCCATGTTCAAGGGAGACACCAACTGCCATAAATGATTCCGAAAAAGTTGACCCACTTCCTTCATTTTCCCCCATCTAGATAGATAAGTACCTCTTTATTTTTTAACAATCTTAAGGAGGATAAAATATGCTTGGTATATCTCATTCTTTGGATGAGTCCCTCGACATATGTTTAACGAACCTGAGGAAGGAGGGGTTTGGTCTAATATGGGTCCTGGAGATTGGACTCACATAGGTCCTTCGATGCATAATTTTACGATCCAAAAGAAGGCGAAATTGGTGTTTTTTCACATTTAATGAGTCTGAAAAGAAATTAAAGACGAATCCATGGATGATTTTTTCGTAAATTTAGTCTCCCAAGCCCGAAAAACATGTAAAATAATACAAGGGATAACACTTCTAATCATGCTTGATTAGAGTAGTCCTTTTTCGTAATTAGTCTCATGAGGCTGAAAAAGAGATAACGTACCAATCAAAAGATGCCCTTTCAAGCCTCTTAACGAGTGTCAAAGGAAGCAAGCTCACTAGACAATATTTTTATTTTTAGGGTGTCTGAAAAGAGCTTCAAAAGGAAACTCCAAAGAGTTGTTTTTTCTTACAAATTTTACGAGTCTGAAAAAAGAGGTAAAAGTATAGTCAGTAACCTATTATCATGTATTAATGAACATGAGAAAGAACAAAGACTGATCTCGCTCTAAAAAAAAATACTACGTTGCAGTGGGAACGACCCCCAAATGAGGATCACTCCTAGCAGTGTGCTTTTCTAGAGGTATTTCCCCCCCAACTTGCATAATAGAAGCTAGTGGCTTTGCTCCAACATGATGTATAGAGGCTAGAGACCTAACCCCCAAGCGTTGTTTCCTCTGACAATTCTTCTTCTTTCCTCGTTTACTCATCTGGTTACTATTGGGAACATTTTCACTAGGCGGAGGAAAACAAGGTTCAAGTACTTGATCCAGAGTGATACTTGATTCTAATGGAGGGGGATCTGTTTTATTTTTAACAATATTGATAGAGACAATGAACTATGCTTGTAAGCATCTATTTCATTTTTTAATGAGCTTGCCATAGAAAAATAACTATGCTCATTAGGTAGGTTTAATTTTTAACAATCTTGAAACTAGAAACTATGATTGAGGCCCTCTGTTTCATTTTTTAACGAGTGTGAAACATAAACATGAACTCTGCTCAAAACCTGGTTTCATTTTTTAATGATCTTGAAACCAGAAAAAACTATGCGTATTTAACTTTACTTGATCATGGGTTCCAAGAGGACAATGCTCTAGAAGGAATACATGTCAAGGGACAAACCTCAATCATGGATTCCAAGAGATCTTCGCTAGATGGTAGAACCACACTCTGGAAGCAATACATGTCAAGGGTCGCAATAGGGGTAGGGAGATCAGGATCTAATAGCCCTATAGAAGATATCACCATGTCAACTACCTAATCTAAATTAGAAAAAGGGAGAGATTCCTTGTCATTCGAAGTTGAATGCAGGGGACAGGTTGCCACATAATTGACCTGTGGTGGGGAAGATGTCACTGGCATGTATGGAACATTCAGGGAAGTCGAATGGTTGACCATCATATGAGGGCCAATGAATGAAATTTGGTATATGGTCACTATGTTTCCATTGGGAGTGAAACACATCACTTGAAATATTGTGGACACAAGATCCTTCATAGCATAAACATAGTCTCTCCTGAGGAGAAAATTAAAATCCAAGGGGTCGTGGAATACTATCACATCAATATAGAAAATTTTCCCTCCAAAATTAATAGGTAACTGAGGAAGGAACCCTAAATGTTGAGTAATTTGTTTGTTAAAATCCAACATTTTTTGGGTCACCGACACAAGCTGAGGGGAACCAAGATCTTGTCAAGCATTCAAGAACATGATGTTAACATAAGAACCTTCATCTATTATAGTGTTAGGTATCATGATCCTACCATAAAGATTGAACATGATCTCAGAAGGAATGTAGGAAAGAAGATGAGGTTCTGTTAGATGATTCCAATCAATGGAAATAATCCCATTTCTTGAAGGGGGTGCTTTTGGGACCGGGGAAGTGCACCCTTGTCTGGACGAATCCATAGTAGAAAAAAAGACCTAAAAAAAATCCTCACTCTTCAAAGGAGGAGTGGGATCGATCGATGGGGATATCAAATCGACCACTTGATGGACCAGATCAATCAGGGAGCTACTCGGATCAATCACTTGATCAACATGATTAACTAAGGATGGAACCATATTGACAACATGATCAACCAGATTAATCAATGATGGAACCAGATTGACTAGTTCATCAACCAATGGTAGGTTGGGATATAATTTATAGTAATCTATGAAAATTTGTGGCTAGGTGTCGACAATATATTCGAATAGATGTGAAGCTTCATCCATGCAAGGAAAAAGGTAGGTGTGGTGCATCTCCTTACACAACCAACAAGGAGTTTTAACTTTAACTTTCTTACTTCAAACCTAATTATCATTAGTTGATGGGTTGTCCCCAACATGAGTTGTAGTGACTTATGACGTGGGTTGAGAACCCTGAGACCACACTTATACAACCTTTGGAATACCGGGGAAATCCTTAATAAGGTGGTCACCCTTACAAATACTACAAGGGAATTTGGGCTTGTGATGTGTCTTGGTAGACTTGTCGACATTATCAACACTCCTAGCATGATGAAAAATAGTTGGTTGATTGATTCCAACATATCTTGCAATGGTTGGAATTTTTCCCTCTAGATTATTTTTCTTCTTCTTAATCTTCCTTTTCTTCTTCTTCTTATCCACCTGGTTACTAGCTATAGATATTTCACTAGGAGAAGAGGGAAAATGAGAAGAAGACCGCACAGGTGAAGAAGGTAGAAGGTCAAGATGAGGTTGATTATCTTGGGGTGGAGTGACTATGGAAGAAGCTTTAGGAGAATTTACATTCACCAGAGTGGAAAATAAATAGACCGTTAACCCAAAAGTGAGTCTAGTAAGAGTCAAAGTAGTGAGATAAGGAGAACCAAGGCATGCCATAGAAGGAAAAACAAATGGTTCCTCAGGAAAAAGAGTCCCTTCCTTGGTAGTTCCAGGAACTGATGCCATAGACATGGATCCTATCCTAAGGCATTGCTAAATCAAATAGTGCACACTATCAAAGTTCCTATGAGATAAGAGAAAACAAACAAGGGAAGTAGGGATCTTCTGGAGATGGGAGGTGAGACCCTCAACGAATATATGAGAAGCAGTTGCCCCGACCTCCACAAAAAAACCCTTCCTGGTGCAAGTAACCCTCTCTTCGTGGGACCACTCTAAAGAGGTATTGTAATTGTGATGCGACATCTGCCTCAGGTACCATAAGAAAAATTATGAAGAAGGAATCCCCCTTCCAGTCACCCATGTAGAAACCTAGGAAAAGTAACTATGTTTACCAATTTCACAATGGACAATTAGGTGCGTAACGAGTCGATAGTCAAGACTAAGAAAATGAAACTAGGAATGGTGGACACAAATACATGACCAAAATACTAATAAAAAGTGGTTTCACCTCAAGGACCTGCCACTCTTCAAAGCTCTAAACTTGATATAGTCCCACTAGGCAATTGAAAGAGGGGAGATCTCAAACCGTCGCTTCGGTTGACCTCGTGTTGAAATCCCATGTAAGAGGAGCTATCCAAAAAAATATCAATTTTTAATACTTGGATTTTAACACTCTTTGGTATTCTACAATCTCATGTAAGTGGCCTTGGAGAATTTACTCTCCACCCTACAATCAAGGCCCTAAAATCCTAGACTCATTGGTTTTCTATAAAAGAAAAGGTCAAGTTGATTTTAGATTATGTGCATGTTCCTTTTATGGTTGTTTGTTACTCAAAAGGTATTGTGGATGAAACTCAAATATGATGTGTGACACTAGACTCTAAGAAGGCTTCAAAAGAAAAATATGAATGCAAATGCAATCTTTTCTTTCCATGAAAACTAGCTATGGGAAGGAGTAAGAGGTTTCAAGAAAATAATTACAACTTTCAAAGAAAGGAACATAAAAACTCTTTGAATGCAGTTACAAAATCAAAATGAACCACCCAAAGATTTAGAATGAAAAAATATTTTAGTTTGATTCAATGCATTTATATATGCAAAAACTTTAATGCTTCACAACTTTCAAATGAGATGAAAGAAATCAATGTTCGACACAAATACTAATGAAGCAAAAAGGAGTCAAACAAAGCACACTCAAAACTGATAAGAACTGAGAGAAACCAAGTGTGATATAACTTGTTCAATCAAGGAATCAAAGGGTCAACAAGTACTCAAAGAACAAAAAATGTTAGAATGATTCCAACATATGTTCAGACAAGAACCTAAACAACGAAAAAGAGAAAGAGATAATCACTCAACAAACCTTAAAGATGAGAAGCAAGAAAGAGAATTCAAAGATGGTTTTTGGTAAACAAGAGATTCCTAATCATCCAGAAAAGTGAGATGTTTCAAAGAAGATAAAAAAGACTCAAAACCAAACAACCTTTGCAAACCCTAGTTGATGAAATACTCCTAAACAATCAAGAAATCTAAAATCTTTGCGAGATGAAGATCGGAGAAATGAAAGGAAGGATAAACCAATAGATCTTGTTAACCTTAGGGGACCACAACTAGGAGAAAATTTAAAAACTAAAATAAGAATACCGAGAGAAAACAATCAGAAATAAGAAAAAACACCAAAAAAGGGAGACTAGTGCCCCTATTCTCAAAGAGACAGGGTTCTATGGTTCCCCTTAGAAGGATTAGGGTGAGAACCAATTAGCTAATGGTTCCCCTGTATGCATTGCATGGGAGCACCAGTCAAGCTAATGGCTCCCTAGTGTGAACTCCATGGGAGTGTCATTTTCTGAAAAGTTCAAAAATGGATTCTAACATCTCAAACTTAGAAGAGAATCATTCAATGACTATGTAAAATATTAAATAAATAAGAGGGAAGGGTAAATATATCATAAAAAATCATCAAATAAGAAATATCTAATCACATGCAAGGATTTAATACAAAAGAGGAAAAACTAGTCAAAGTATTTCCTCAGTGGAGTTGTCCTTTTTTATTGTGAGAAATATTACCCTGTGAATAGAATAATATCCCATTTGTACCAATACTCCTATATTTGGTCCAAATATAGAAGAGAACAAGTGGTTACTACTTCCCCTATAGATCTAACTCAATCAATCAAGCAAGAGAGAAGAAGAATGTGGTGTACTCGATTGTGATGTTCGTCCTCGTTGCTCCAATCCTTGGACTTGATATCCAAGATCCTACATGCAATTGAAGTCCTATAAATACTAGAAAGGGAACTCTTCCTCCTACTCTATATTATTATATAAATCAAATCAATCTATGAAAACTGAAATGACAACATACAAGCAAATGTAGAACACATGAACTTGAAGGGAATAAGCCAAGTTGATATTAATTGGAAAGTCAAAGAAGACATTTACAAATCATTATTGATGATGAAATCACTTCTCCAAGATATCCTTGTCTATCCCTTGCATGAATTTTGAAATCAAAATGTCGATGCTTCTCCCAAGATCAAAGGTTTGATACCTAAATCGTTCTCCCTTCACCTTGGAAATACCTTCAATATATAGGCTTGAGAGACACAACCACCATGATAAAATGAAGGATATGGTTGAGGATATGGATCCTTAAGGTTGGGATCATATCCTAATATGAATCCATAGCATAGAGTTCAAACACAACCAACCTCATCCCAAGAGATATGGCCCTTAGAAAGAGATGGAGGATCCCATGATTCCCTCTAACAAGACTATCGCTCCCCCAGATTTGAACACAAGGCGCCATCCTATAAAGAGGTGCTCCCCTAAAATTTCAAGGGATCACCACCCCATGAAGTGGCCCTCCCCCAACATATCCAAGGGGACACCACCCTTCATAAATGCCCAAAAATTGTCAAATTTTCCAAGAAAAAGGTGTGTTTCTAATGTCAAATGACAGGGACTCTTCTTCCAACATGACTTAGGGATTGTGACAAATGTTTTCATGGTGTCAAGGTGTTGCAACACTCAAAAAATAAAATTTGACACTTGGTAAGGTGCATACGACACTTGTGATAGTGCATGTGACACTTAACAAGGTTCACACGTCACTTTGAGACACTTGCGACACTTAGGGTGTGACACTCAAGTGTGACATTTTGGTGTGTAACACTCCCTTTTAAGTTGATTCTGTCCTTTTCAAGGGAGATATTGGATTTTATTTTCCATCCCCATGGTCGACCAAAAAGTGTTGCATATGTTGTCATTCCTTCAACTAAGTTGATTATCTCGAAGTCTACAAGTGTTGGTATCCCCATAATTTGAGTTTTGACATTTAGGAGTATACCTATAGGCTCTATTAATATTTGGCCCACAAGATTGAGGTAATTCAGTGTTGGTTCTAGTGAAGGCTGACCCAAATGTATCTACCTATCCTGAAGTAGGATATTTACTTGTGATCCAAAGTCAACAACTACCTGGTTAATCAATACCCCATGGAATTCGAAATCTACCCGTGGGTCATAATTTTTATGCTTATAGGAAAGTTGCTTGACATATTTAGATGGTATTTGTCCTTCTTTATACTCTCTTATTATATTAATAAGATCCAACAATCGACCGATTGAATGATTTTCTTTTAGGATCTGTAAAAATTCTTTTACAATGTCTTCATTTTTTCTTCCTTTGTTTGATTGGTCTTGATTAGAATTTTTGAAGAATGTAAGCGCTTCCCTCACAATTTGTTCTTCTTTTTCTAGATTTGGAAACATATTAGATTTCCCTATTTGTCGATATTGTGAGGGGATATTATTAATATCTTCTCCTACACATGATCTAGTAATGAAGCACAAGTTCTTTGAATTTAATACTTCTTGTTTCGAGAATGCGTGTAGGAGGTTCACATTAATTTTGGTCATGATATTATCAAGTACTATCTTGGATAGTATTCAAGTGAATGATAAACGATGCCACACATGTGACAAAATTTCAAGTCCACCTAATATTTTATTGGGAATTCAGGGATAATTTGGTTTCTTTTCTAGCAATTGTGATAGTAAGTTCGACCTTGACCTTGACCTCTATCTTGGAACATGGATCAACCACGACTTCCTTGACCTCGACCTTGACCATAGTAGTCATTTATTCTCCTGTAGTCGTTATAATAACCAGTTGATTCTATATTATAGAGCGTGTGCATGTTTTTTCTATTTCATGCATTTATTCGACACTTAGATGTTCTATAGCTATGCTCTTCACAAATATGACACCATTTGGTATTTTTCAAGTTGTGGGGAAAATCTTGCACAATATGGTCGGTCAAAGTTTCACATATGTTATAGTATGTCTATGCTTAAACGCGTCATGCATCTACTGCTCCTGTTAATTGATCATTGAAACTACAAGTATCTTTGGTGTGATCATCTTCACAGCATGTGGTACACCACAACTTCCTTCTTCTTAAGGTTAGATTTTTTATAGTTTTTTGTAGATGTTCTATTTTTTCTTCTAGCTTTTTTGTCGATGAGGAATTTTATGGGACATCATCGCTCGATTCAACACATTGTACTTTCTATAATGTGCCTTCACAAGAGGTTATCTCATAGAGTCATAATAGTGTTCGGATTCATTATAGTAATCCGACTACATACCATTGTGCTAGTAGATTTTGATCGATTGTCGACATGATTTGGCTAAGGAGATCCATGGATATGTTGTTGTATTCGTGGGCTGACTTGCCTAATATTTGATTTATTTCTTTCAATTTTTGTGTGGCCAAGTGTGTAACATCTTGGACTTTGAAAAATGATAAAAAGTTTCTCTTTATTTCTAATTTTGATCAATTTTGTTTTTCTGTGAAATTCATAAACCATGTTAGAGAATGGTGTCGAAGAGAAACACCAAATTGTGCCATTTGTTTATCTTGATCTGTGATGTATGCTACATCCCATAAGTTTTTTCATAAGAAACAATGTCTTCTTAGATCCTCATCTCCTTCATAAGTGGGAATATTATTGAGTCCCATTGTTGTTTTGTTTTTAAGAACAATAGATTTTTGTTATGTTTGGATTATCACACTTTTCGAGTGGGATGTCGGATTCTTAGCTGATTGTTGTTGTGCCAAGTTGTCTTTCAGTTAGTCTTCTGACATATGGTATCTTAAAAGTAATTGTTTCTTATTTTCTCTATGAGTTACTTCTTCATTCTAACAACTTTTGTCTTTATATTTGACAATACTTCATTCTAACAAACGTGGCGGTTCACAACTATAATCTACTAGATTATTTTATTCTATTGATATGAGATTTGGTAGGGGGGGAGGGTCCTTGAGATCCTTGATTTGAATGAGCATTTTATCAACTTCATTCCTTTCTAGATCGACAATGAGCATGTCATGTAAATTCCCATGCTCGTCATTTCTATACCATAATCTTGTAGATTTTTCATCGATCTGAAGCCTCTACGGGAGGAATTATTTGATTCAAAGGCTAGTTAATTGAACATGAGGAGTGCATATTGTAGATATTGAGTATTCATAATCCATGCTTACAGGTTGGTATTCAAGTTTATAGGCACCCATGCTAGCATATATAAATTGTACTTCATTACTTCTGTCAAGGGTTGTCTTGACTGTTATTATCGCCAGATCTAGTCGATTCATGTCAAACTCAAACTACTCACGCTCTCTACCAGGATTGAATTTCCTGACTAATTTTCCATTTGAGTTCCGACTGTGCCACATGTTGCAAATCTCCTCTCTTTTCTTCTTCCTTTTTTCCCACTCCAATTTTTGGATGTCAGTCATTTGTTTGTAAATTTAATTTCCTCTCAAATACATTCATGCTTAAATCAGATGAACGTAATTATGCTCATTTCTTATGGCATCTCATGGATCAGTTGACCCCCTATCACTGCCACAACTTACTCAGAGCCAGTGAAGATGGCCATGTTTATTGGCTAAAAAGTTAGTCCCATTCTTGTTTTGTATCTTTTTACCTTGCTTCTAGGAATTCTTCCCGCTTCTCGTCTCTCTCTTCCTAGTTACTATTTTGTGGTGGTGTACCTAGTCGAGGTCAGTACTCAACAATGTCACCGACTCCTTTTTCAAGAAAAAATTTAGGACACATTCTAGGGATGGTGCACAAAAATTCATTGTGTAGATCCATATAGAAATTTTCTTTTATTATGTCAAGGGAAGTTTGATCATCAATAGATTTTTCTATTATATAGTCTTCAACAATTCTTTCAACCCACTTGTGTAGGTTCGTTTGACCTCCGTTTGTAATCTTGAGGGTTAATTTTCCGTCCAGAGTCAATTTACGCATTACTGAATTTGTTGATGTATTCAAATAAGTATTCAAGTATAGTTTCTAGAAATATTTTATGAGTCTCCGAGAAAAGTTGTTATCTTTCTTCTACTAGTGATAGGTTATTCCTTCTTGTGTAGTTCTTAATGTAATTCTCAATTTTTCTCTCCCACCATTCGTGTATGTCGTGTAAATTTATCATCTATGTGATCTTTTGCATGCCCAGGATCAAAACTACTGACAATGGAACCGATGTTGTAATCTAGGGAAACATAGGGTATTGTTACTAGTATTCCATTACATAAGTAAGCATAGAATCACATACTCATACATATAGACAAATACATACAAAAATTAATGGAAACCCAAAGAACAACACTTTATTATATATAGATGTGTCAATACAACACAACATAGACACTTTCTCTGATACATGTTTGTCTATTTATACTTACATATCCAGTTACCAAGAAGTTGTAACTACTTAACTTCCTAGGTATGTTGGTTAGTCAATACTTCGACTGACTTATAATTTTCACTTCGGTAGTTGACTAACTAATTCTTAGTCAACTATCGGGTCTAGTCGATAGAGTCGACTATCCCTTACAACATCATATAAATACAAACAATAAACATAATTAAAACAAACATATAACAAATTATACTTATCTTTAATGAAAGCAACAATGAGTAGTATACCTCAAGCATTCCACTCATCCATAAACTCTTCTTCTCTAGTTCTCTCAGCAGTAGTTGACCCCCAAGATGGGGCCATGAATCCACTAGGTCAAAGGATACCTAAGCCAAATAGGTATGGAAATTAGTGCATATAAAAAACTAGGACAAGGTACCAAACTCCTACAATAATTCCAATAAAAAAATATCGCATTCCCCATCATCCTACAAAACCCAAGGAAGTGTAATCCTTTCTTTTTTTTGCAGGCCCTCAAACCATATCACTTCCATCCTAGGGATTCGAGAAAGGTCGACTAGCAAGTCTCAGAATTTTGTCTCTAGGAACTCCAACTTAAATAATGGAGTCTCAAGACACTCTCCAGGCCTCACACACTTTACAATCTTACTCATATAATTCTCCCTCTAGGGATCCATCCTTCCTCAAGGAAACCCAAGGAGAATTGTCCAGAGAAATGCACCTAGGATTCCTAAGCTTCACATGATAATAGGGTTATAGTGACTCTCACTATATATCACACGAATCATGAAATCCACATGCACCCATAACAATGGAAATGAATCGATCATTTTCCATTGAAACACGACTAAAATATGTATGGAATTAACTTTCTGTGTGGAACTCAAAGAATCCCACTTAGGAGCCTTTTCCTAAAATTTATAACTTAAGATAATATGCTCATATGAATTTTTCTTGGAGTATTATATTAGTTTTAGAATTATCTCCTTTCTAGGCCTCCCAGCAGCCTTACCTTTCCCTCTGTTGGAGTTCTAGCCTCCCATTGATCCAGATTTATAAGGGAATGAAATGAAACAAAGAAATAAGACATAAACACAAAGATACAACAATACTCAATTTCTACTAAAGACTGAAATATGCAGAGACTATAAAACAAAATACAGTGTGAAATGAACTCACTATAATGGTGGTTGTAATGCCCCTTATTTTGACCTTAGATATTTAGAACTTTGATTTTTCTCATCTTAGTAATTCATTTCTTAGTAACTACTTGGACTCAATAATGTTGGTATATACATGTGAGAGGTGTACATCTAGACCAATTTATGTGTTACATAATATTATTTTTAATGTTATGTGTTCATGATGATGTTCATTATGTAATTTGGTTAAACATGCAAATTTAAATGTGGAATTTTAGTACAATGGATACTGGTTCAAAATCATGTTGTGGATGTACAATATATGCGAGGCATGTTGTAAATAGGAATACATTCTCTAATTGAATGTCAATAATATATGGATGATCATATGAAATTTGTAATGTATTTGTATGGATATGAGCATTGGTGAGCTAACCTACATGTCAACACGTTATGTAATAACAAAATGATTGTAGTGCTTAGGTAACTCAGATGTCGTAGACATAAAAATTATAGTGTGTGTTATAAGTTGTAATTTTCATTTAATTTATGATTTCAAATATTTCTATGATTTTTTGGTAAGTGTGGTTCTAACAGGATGCACAATTTTCCTAGAGTGGTTGTTTGTTGATGCGACTCTAAGAACAATAGTTCCACGGTATGGCTCAAGATAGGGTCTTGACCCTAGTTTTTTAGGAGGGGTGGAGGTATTTCCCACCTTGTATCCTCTGAAACCTAGAGTCGTGGGAGGGTTGTGTGAAGTCACTCTCCCCTAGATGCGTGATAGAAAATTCTAGATGCTTGTTGGGGAAGTTTGGTCGAGATGTATGACACTTCCACTTATGGGTTCTATCTGGAGTTGGGTCAATATAATTGATGCTCCATCTTAGTTCAAGATAGGAAAGGATGGGATGGAATATGGAAGTAGGATAGGAATGAAGGATGCTTCGATGTTATTTGAGAATATTGATTGGGGATTACATGCACCACTGTTGTTTACTCATTTTTTGCCTACCATGTTTAAAATCCTCTTTTGATTCCCTTTTTGTATTTTAAGTGTGATAATATATTATTGATGAATTATTGTAATTTTGTTCCTTAAGATTATTAAATGATGCATTTATTTGATCCGTTGAAATACATTCCTTGGTGTGATCATACATGAACTATGCACTAGAGGCAATGGTTGTTTACCTTTAGTGCATGCGTAAATTATGTGTTTGATAGCTATGCATAGATATCCTACACATGTACACTAATACAATTAATTAATGTATTAATTACTAAACTAGATTATTAACTATTCAATTTAATGATTTAATGACTATGTAAATTATATTGTATACACAAATATCTAGTAGCATTAAATATCTTCTTTGACTTTGATTGATGGCTAGTATGTTGAATTAAATGAGTATGGTGGGTTGTGATGTACATTTTGGGAAAAATTGTCAAATTGCATTTATATGAAAGACTTTGCATTTATTTATTGTCATTTTATGAAAACCATTTATATTTTAGTTTTATTTTAAATTTTCCCAAAACAATATAGATAAGGGAGGTTGATGGATAATAATGAGGGTGGTTGAGGAGACTTGGGGAAGGGGTATGGAAGCTTGATAAATAGGAAGAGAAATTGGGGATGAAGGAGATTGGAGTTTGTGGGGAAATTGGAGAATTGTTGGAAGTTATAGTTCTTGTGATAGTCTTCTTAGAGCATATGCGATTTTTTATTTTTGGAGTCATGGGTACAAACAACCAAGAAATTGAAAATTTTCCTGGAGCTAGGAAATCAACTAGGGTCCTAGCTGGCTGGGAGGAAATTTTTCCTGGAGATAGGAAATCAACCAGGGTAAACATTTCCCGAGGAAATGTTTATGGAGATATACATACCCTACCCTCCTTTGGATTTGAACTTGTGACTTATTAGGAGGACACACATGTTAAACACATGTTTTTAACCATTAGGCGGAGCACTCACTTATGAAATTAACACCTCGCTCATAGTTACCTTGAATAATAATTTGACTGCGTTGATATTGATCCAATACTAATCCATAAAGTCATGGGAATGAATGATCCCATGACCTATATACCAGTAAATGAATACCACCTAGTTACTGAACACTTCGAACTCTCAAGCACTTTGACAAGAGCAGCATAATATGGTGAAATAATAAATAGTAGCATTGAAAAAAATGTAAAAAAAGATGAACAGAAAAAATAAATCTAATGAGAATGGTAATAATATTAAAGTGTATTCAGAAATAATAATTATAAACCAAAAATAAAATAAAAGATCAAACAAATAAACTAATTATATGCAATAATAAAATAAGAAAATGTAAGCTTATGGAAGATAAGTAAATAAGATATAATTGTTATCCTGTCCATTTACATTCAATTTTCATAGGTGAAAAGTTGAGCTCTAAATGAGTATATTGTTGTAATGACATTGAGTCATATGTAACAAACTTAGAACTTGGTGGAATCTAGTTTACCCTAGTTACCATCCTCAAAATGACAATAAAACATATATAGAGGATAAAATAAAAATAATGGGTGATGAAGTAATTAATATAAGCTACAACATAAAATAAAAAATATGGTGATCAAAAGATAGTAAACAAATACGTATATATGGTAATGGGAAATGTGAAATAAAGAGCGTTAAATAAGAAGTAAATATTATAGTAATACTTAGGAAATAAGTATAGCATTGAGATGTATAACAATATTTGTAGATCTTAAAGATATAGGATAAAGTATCAATATCAATAAGATATAGGGTAAAGTAGAAATATCAATAAGATATATAAAAGTGTAAAAAAAAAGGGAAAAAAAAGTGGGGTAAAATACGATGAAAATTAAAAAGAAAAAATTTCAAAGATGTGATATCATGGTATTGTCAAATGAGATAATAAAAAGTGTGAAAGTATAAAGATGATGATGATGGTCATATTTGATATTAAATAGTAAATAGATTGTGAATACATAGAAAATGTATTATAGAGAAGTAACATATAGTAGTTGGAATAAGCACAATAGAAATAAAATTATAAAGGAGACATGAGTTTACAATATGTTGAGTTAAGAATTGATGATGTACTTAAACAAGAAGAGGCAACGTATTTCATGGTAGTTGGAATGTGTAAAAAGATAAAAAAATAAGACAATACAATGTGAGGAGTGTTAATGAACTATAGAGAATATGTTATGGAGTAATGGTATAATGAAAAACATGAGAGTAAAACAAATATAAGTATATAAGTAATCACAATTAATTAAGAAGATGGAGTAGAAGATAGTACATATGTATGAGATAAGTATAAAGGATAAATATATAGTAATATTGTAGAGGTATATATAGGAGGAAAAAATGTGATACCAGATACTTGACTTGAGGAGCCTAAGGGATGTAGTACATGGGCCTATGTTGTGAACCTAGAACTTGAGTTTCGCATGATAAATGAAATATCATGGAAATATGTTGATTACATCATAATTTGTGATGGGGTATATGGACCAATTCCTATTGGTCAATGTGATGTTAAGTCAAGTTGTGTTTAATTGTTGATTTTTACTTAATTGTACCAAAGTAGTAGAGTTCAAGTATATCTTGTGAAGGATATATAACATTAGTAAGAGGAGTGATAAGTACCTTAATATATGCCAGTTGATAAAGAACAAAGGTTAAATATGAATCCCATGTGAAAGATGTGCCCAAGCTATTGAATATGCTTGAATATTGAATATGAAGAGAATGCCCATGAAATGGGCTGATGTTTTTTTAGAGATAACACTTTGAGAAAAGTGGTATCCTTTGGGAAATGGATAGCACTTTTGCCCATAAATTTATTTGGTAGTAGCAATTCCAATGGTGTGTCATGGATTATTATGCATTAGTTCCTTGTGAGAGGTGTGAGCTATCTAAATAGAATATCATATATTGAAATGCATTTATAAGTCTAGGAACTACTTTCTCACTAAGATGGATTTTTCCCTATGAAGAAACCTTTTTAATAAAAAAAATATATAGATGAGGAATGATGAAAATGTGTTTTTCATTGTTAAACTTCTTTCATAGTAGGGCGAAAGAACTTAAAAGTGATAGAGATGGAGAATAAAAGAGCTATAGGCCAGAGTTAATAATTATTATGTAAGTATAGAGCATATAATTTTGAGACATAAGAATTACAATTATGGAAAGAGAAGACCTTAAGGATAGGTGACTAAAGATTTTGGAGTGAACCCTTAGTAAATTTATTCTTGATAGTAAAAATGTTCACTAAATCAAGTGTCAACATGGTGTTCTTTATGTATAGGCATGCTTGTAAATAGTGAATTGTTGATAGAAAACATGATTTTCCTCGACTATGATGAGGAGAAATTATATACTTGACAATTAACTTGGTTGAAGATATAATTTACATAACTAAAGAAAAGAGTGAGATTGAAGACAATGACCAAACAAACATTGAAGTGAAGACATCACATAACAACCAATTAGAAGTATCTTAATTCATGTTCGTAATCATGGAAAATATTTTTGTGTCAATCTCATGAGTGATGGAATACGTATTGTCAAGCTAGAGTGATAATCAAAGTCAATAATGATTGTTTATAATTATCAATATATCTCAGGTGGGATTATATGTATGAATTAATGAAATTTATATCAAGCTCAATGTAATATTCACTTAACTAGAGAACCATTGAGAAGATAAGGATTTAATTGGTGGTCAAACTAGTAGACTATACTTAAACATAGCGGTCCTATATGGAACTTAGGAAGAATAAATATGTAAAAGAAGTGTGTATTTTCATTAATTAAATTACAAGTGGTAACAAAATACATTTCAAACATAGTAAGGTGCTTGCAAAGTGGGGATAGACATAATCAATATATTAATATCCTCACCATGTTTTTAATCAAGTGAAGGTCTAGTGGGACAAATATAGCATAGGGTTTGCTATCAAGGAAGACACACAAAAGTTGTATCATAAATTCTTCTTATAATATGAATGATCATAACTTCGAGACAAAGTTTCTTGAAGGGTGGGTGTGTGTAACACCCCTTGTTTTGACCTTAGATAGTTAGAACTTTGATTTTTCTCATCTTAGTAATTCATCTCTTAGAAACTACTTGGACTCAATAATGTTGATATAGACATGTGAGAGGTGTATATATGGACCAGTTTATGTGTTGCACAATATTTTTTTTAATGTTATATGTTCATGATGATGTTTTTTATGTAATTTGGTTAAACATGCAAATTTAAATGTGGAATTTTAGTACAATGGACACTAGTTCAAAATTATGTTGTGGATGCATAATAGATGTGAGGCATATTGTAAATAAGAATACATTTCCTAATTGAATGTCAATACAAATATGGATGATTATATGAAATTTGTAATGTTTCTGCATGGATATGAGTATTTGTGAGATAACCTATAGGTTGACAAGTTATGTAATAACCAAATGACTATAGTGTTGAGGTAACTTGGCAAATTCAGTGAACAGACAGTGAATGATTGTCATTGATGACAACAGAAAAGATGGCAACATAAGAGTTTCGAACGTAAAGCTCAGGAGGAACAACATGGAAGAAGACGCGCACAGAAAATCTTGAGATACAGGTGGTTGCAGAGGAGAAGGAAGATGGTGACTGTTTGATCCCATTCAAATTTCCCGAAAGGCCGATAGCCGTCAGATCTACAGAAGTTGTGCAGAGGTTAAGCACAGGAGTTAAGTCCTACTGTGCAGAGGAGAAATCCCGGAGGAATAGGGATCATCCATTCGCAAGGACAGGTGGCATAAGATCGGGCACTGTCGGAGTTATGCTCATCGGAGAATCGGGAATCAGAGTTTCACGAGTCCCGTGTTCAATCACAACGAAAACTTCGAAATCGCGATATGTAATTTCACGATTTGATCATAGCCGTTAAAGATAGAATGATCTGGACCTTTGAATCCTTGCATGTAGTACGGGTACAGTTATGTTTGTGGAGATGACTCAGTGACTGCTAGATCCAAGCGCAAGACCCGATCATCGTCGGATCAAAGATAACCTGCGCGCCCTTTAAAGTACAAGGAGAAGTGGGAATAATCGCGATGTGCAAATTGCGAGATCTAATCCAGACCGTCAGATCCAGGAATGATCAGAACCGTTGATCTGACCTCTCATCGGAGTTTCGGGGATCGCGATTTGAAAGTGACAAGAACTTGCAACTTCAGAAATGTCGAAATCGTGATACGTGATATCACAATATAATTGTAACCATTGAAACAAGATCGCACTCGGACCATTGATCAAACTCTACGTCGGAGTTTCGTGAATCAGGGTATGGTAAGGATTGCAACATGAGTTGCGAAATCGCAATATACGATATCGTGAAATAATTGTAGCCGTTGAGCCAAAATTACATCTGGAGCATTGATTCGACCGATCTATGCAATTTTGTGTATCGGGATTTATAAGTGAAGTTTGACATCGCAAATGCCGAAATCGTGATGGGTGAAATCCCGATTGGATCTGAACCGTTGGATCAAATATTGATCGGAGGTTCATTGTTCTCTCTCATAGTTAACGACTGAGTATGAATTATGTTAGTGAAATGGACTCATTATGAAGAATTAGTTAGCGTTTCAGATGACGATTCAGTTTCTTAGACAGTTGTTGTTGTTCTTGCCGAAGGAGATGGGTAGTGGAATCGTCAAGGCAGGATGTATAAAAAAAAATGGGTGACACTTTATGTTAAGAACCAAACATCAGTATAGCATAGAAAAACTTCAGGAAAGGTACTCAACGCCTTGAAAAAGAGATAATTTTAGATAATAAGCCTCTTCGAGGGGGCAACCTCCTTTTACCCCACTTAAATGTTCAAGTACAAGATGATTCAAAATGAAAATGTC
>ML785012.1:158057-179977 GCA_009831015.1 Picea engelmannii
GATACCACCCTCCTTCCATCACTTCTTCTCTAAAAGAAAAATCTAAGGTTCAAGCAGTGGAAGATCACATCGAGAATCAACAACAAGTTCTCCAAATCTTAAAGGACAACCTGACCATGGCACATAATCGCATGAAACAACAACCAGATCAACATCATAGTGAAAGAAGTTTTGAAGTAGGGGATTGGGTGTTTTTAATACTACAACCATATAAATAGATGTCCCTCAAGCAAGCCAAGAAGGATAATAAATTATCACCAAAGTACTATGGCCCTTATAAGGTGTTGCAAAAGATTGGTACTATGGCATACAAATTAGAGTTGCCTGCATCTTCACGAGTACACCCAGTTTTCCATGTTGCATGCTTAAAGAAGGTTATAGGCGACAATATCCCGGTTCAAACTATATTTCCAGAACTTGACAAGGAAGGAAAAAAAACATATTGGAACTTGAAGCCATCACTGACACAAGAATTTTCCAGCTGAGGAATAGATCCATTTCAGAGTATCTCATTAAATGGAGGAACTACCGATTGAAGATTCCACTTGGGAAGATGAGTTTTTTATACAGAAGCATCCAGAGTTACTCAAGCATTGCGGACAACATTTGTCGCAAGGGGAGGGGCATGTTAAGCCCTAATATTGGCTCATTACCCCTTAATTGGGGCATATTATATTAGTAATGTTATTTTATTTATGTCGGCTTTAGGCCATTAGTTGTAATTATACCTCCTAGTCTCCTCCTAGTCTCCTATATATACCAAGGAGACATTTTCATTTTGAATCATCTTGTACTTGAACATTTAAGTTGGGTAAAAGGAGGTTTCCCCCTTGAAGAGGCTTATTATCTGAAATTATCTCTTTTTTAAGGTGTTGAGTAATTTTTCTGAGGTTTTTCTATGCTATATTGGTATTTGGTTCTTAACAGTTTTTATCCCTGCATCGTCAATTTAGCTTACATAAATCAAATTTCTAGTCAATCATGGGATGTGCAAAACACCAGGTAGTGTTCTAATCCTTCCATATATGATCCTCAACTTGACTTTTCCTCAAACTATGATTGTGGTTGTTGAGTCATCACCTAGGAAAACATTACCTCCATCATACCTTTCATATTCACAGAACCACTCCCTGTGGGGATTCATATGAAAAGATGCACCTGAGTAAACCAACCATGCCTCATGATTTGCCTGTGTTCTTGAAGAATCCAAGTACACATCCCCTCCTTCTTCCTTGGAGGTATTTTCTTCTGTAAAAGGAGAATTAGATTTTTTGGATCCCTTCTTTTTCTCAACTTTGGATCTACACTGCTTCTTGTAGGGCCCTTCTTTTCCACATCTCCAACATACCTTTACAAAATTTTGGGGAGATTTAGATCTACCCTTAGACTTATATCTCCCACTTGATGACTCAAATCTATTTCTTTCCTAGGAGCGTCCTCTTGCAAATAGCGCATCTGTACTTTATCCTTCCATATTATTTTGTCTCATCTCCTCCATCAACAAGGATGAGACTAATTCATCAAACTTCAAGGCAGTTGTATTTCTACCTATGGCCACAACCAAACTATCCCATGAGTCTGGTAAAGAACACACTAAACTGATACACTTATCTTCATTTGAAATTTTAATCTCAATAGACACTAACTCACTTACCACAGTATTGAAGGCATTCAAATTCTCTTCCATCGAGTCACCATATCTCATCCTCAGGTTATAAAACTTCTTTCTCAGGAATAGTCTATTTACTAGGTACTTAGACTGATACAACTTCCCCAACTTATCCCATAAATCCTTGGTTGTAGCTTCCTCTGACACATTTAGTAATATTGAATCTAAGAGACACAGTCGGATCGTGCTCTTCGCCTTCCGATCCAACTTTTTCTAGTCATCTGTTGAAGTTCTTGTAGGTGTAGTACCTAGATCTACCGCGATCCACTGATATCTGTCCACCAACAGATATTCCATATTGAGATTCCACATATCAAAACTTTTCTCATTAAACTTCTCTATCTTCATTTTGAATTTATCGCCATTTCTTTTCACCTAAAAAATCAATACCATAGATCTCCCACCGTAACAAGGCTTATCATAGTCCCGAGCCAAACCATTGACCATAAAGGCACCCCCCTAAAGCTAACAAAGATCTGATACCAAATTTATATTTTAACCTTGTGCAATATTTACTGCAAACATATTTTCAGTAAAAGAACATAAAAGATACAATGGAAAATACAAACATTACACATAGATTTTTCCCTTGGAAACCAAAACTTGTAAAACTAGCATATTCTATATGCATTCGTGGTGATACATTGTTTACAATACAATATACATATATGAGACAACAACATCAAAAACCCTAACCCAATGACCTGGATTAGTCAACAACCCTAATTCCTTAACCGAAAATGCAAAACCATCGGAAAAAACCATGTGCCGAAAAACCTCCCAACAATGGACACGAAAATCGAGGCAACATGAAAATCGAGGCAAAAAGTGACACATTTCCTGAGGAATTTGTTTTTTCTCGGGGATGTTGCTTAGAACCCTTGCATGGGTGGCTTTCGCCCCCATCAAATCCCCTTGTGCGCCTGGTGCATCGTAGAAAATAATACTCATGCAAAGAATATAACACATACCCAACACAAATCTCATGTGCTATTTTCCTTGAATGTAAATGTAAATACAAAGTCTGATCCTTTTCATATTTTATTTTGTTTCATTTTATTTTATTGGGATTATAATAAAAATGGGAATACCACCTCTCTAAAAATGAATGGGTATTCATATCCTCATGAGTTTGACCTTAAGACTGTAAAATAGTCTTTTAGATCAACAATCCAGTAGAGGAAATGATAGGATGGAATATGGAAGTAGGTTAGGAAGGAAGGATGCTTTGATATTAGTTGTGAATATTGATTGTGAATTAGATGTGGCACTTTTGTTTACTCACTTTGTTCCTACCATGTTTAAAATCCTCTTTTGATTCCCCTTTTACATTTTAAGTGTGGTAATCAGTTATTGATAAATTATTGTAATTTTGTTCATGTAATTCTTGTAATTTTGTTAGTGTAATTATTGTAGTTTTGTGCATGAGTTATTATAGTTTACTTTATATATTGACCTGCATGCCTTGGTGTGATTATACACGAATTATGCACTAGAGGCAGTGGTTATTTACCTTTAGTAAATGTGTAATCTATGCCTCTGGTAGCTATGCACACATACCTTACACGTGTACACTAGTACAATAAATTAATGTATTAATTACTAAGCTAGATGATTAACGATTTGATTTAATAATTTAATGACTATGTAAATTATATTGCATACAAAAAAAATTAGTAGCATTAAATCTATTTTTTTATTTTGATTGATGGTTGGTATGATGAATTAAATGAGGGCGGTGGGTTGTGATGTACATTTTGTGAAAACTTGTCAAATTGCATTTATAAGAAAAACTTTTCATTTATTTATTGTTATTTTATGCAAATCGTTTATATTTTAGTTTTATTTTAACTTTTACCAAAAAAATATAGATAAGGAAGGTTGATGGATAATAATGAGGGTGGTTGAGGAGACTTGGGGAAGGGGTTATGAAATCTTGATAAATAGGAAGAGGAAGTGGGGATGAGGGAGGTTGGATTTTGTGGGGAATTTGGATAATTCTTGGAAGATACAGTTCTTGTGATAATATTCTTAGATCATATGTGCCTTGCTATTCTTGGAGTCATGGAAATGGAGGGCCAAGAAACCAAAATTTTTCTTGGAGCTATGAAGCCAGCTAGGATCCTAGTTGTCTAGGAGGATAATTTTGTTGTTCCACTCTGGGAAAGTGGGAAAATAATTGGAAAATGAATGCTTGGAAGCGTCTTCCTACTACTAGAAAAACTACATTGCAAATGATCATCTTCAACAGACCAGGGGAAGAAATATTTTTCCTAATATGTATTTGTTATGTTTCATCTTATTCCATTTAAAGAGTAAAATTGTGTTATTTCAAATCTTTTGATGCTTACAAATTTTATTCTATATCCTCCCATGAAGAGGCGTTACAGTGGTAGCCTATCTCTGAGAAGAGATGTGATGGCTACTGGAATTCGGAATAAGATGATTAAAATGAGGACCCCAAGGCCTTTTTAACATAAAGAATAAATGAGAAAAACCTAAACATCCAACAACCTAACCCCGAAAGATGAAATTCCAAAAGGTTTGTGGGTCTTGATGGGGGTAGTTGATACATCAACTTCCCTAGGGTGTAACTTTTGCATATGATTTCCATTTAGGGCATGTGATACCTTGTAGAAAATGTATAGTCAATGAATATACATTTTGAATGGCCCAATAATTCCAACTGACATATATTGGGTGCTACCACATCAAAAAATTATCTCTTAGGGCCTCAAAATGGCCCTAGAAGTTTGGGACCCGAAAAACTACAAAAAACTACCAAAATGGAAACTGTATGTCGATCTAGTGGAATAGGTGGGTGGCCATCAATGTCCACCTAGACCAGTCCTCCCCCCTTTGAAAGAAATGGTATCCATTGCATTGAGTTCCCCCATAAAATGGGGAAAATTTTGTTGAACTTGATGCTTGGTGAACCACTTTCCTTGGTGCAGTAGCTTCCCTTCTTTAACAACCCAATAGAGTTGGATCTTATGTTGAAGGGTTCCATTAAACTATTTTTCCATGATCCAATCAATGGTTTCATGTTCCATGCAGTCATGGTTGAGATATGTAGGTGTCAACGACTTTTCCACCTCTGTTGTGTCTAGTAGTGGTGGAAAATATGGCCGAAGGAGGTCGATATTGAATATTGGGTGTAATCCAAGGAAGGGGGGAATACTTAAATGATGAGTGTTGTCATCCATACCCTTGGTAATTATGTAAGGTCCATAGAGAAGTGGATGAAACTTCCAATGGAGTCTTGCAAGTTTCTCTTTATACAAATGCAACAAAAATTTATCACCTACCTGAAACTTGTGGGGAACCTAGTGTTTATCTTGGCACTGCTTGTACTTAGCATTGGATTTCTACAAAACATCATGGACCTATTAGAAATTATTCTTAATCCATTCAATTAATTTTGTGGCCTTATTAGCCTCAGATTGATCATGTGAAGATTCTTCTTGTGTGGATGTAAGGGGTAGTGCTACATTAATGGGGCCCAATGGTTGAAAATCGAGGCCCACCTGAAAAGGGTTATGGTCAGTCGAGCTATGGAGTGATTTTTTGTAGCTATGTTGGACATAAGGAAGTATCTCATCCCATGCGTGTCGATTCTTGTATAGGCACAAAAGATAAATGATCATCCTATTGATGACCTCTATCTTTCCATCAGTTCGAGGGTGGAAGGATGTGTATTTGGTGAGCTTGGTGCCCAATAACGACTAGAGGCTCAAACAAACTATTCTTAAGAATCTGTTGTCCCAATATGATATGATGGTCTTTGGTAGTTTGAAGTGTACCTATAAATTCTCAAAGAAGATCTTGGTGGTGGCCTCGACTGTGATGTTATTCTTGCAGGTGGTCAGAATGGCCATGTTAGAGAATAGATCAACAACCATGGATACATAGCCATTTCCATTCTTGGTGGAGGGGATACCTGACATGTAGCCCATTGAAATGGAATAGCAAGTGTAGGATATGATATACTTACTAACATCCTATCAAAGATTCAACCAATAAAAATAATTTTGTAGTACTACAACTATATTCTCCACCCCAAAGTGTCTTGCCGTCTAACTGTAATGGGATTTCCAAATTAGTTTTGCATGCTTGCTTGAAGGAATGCAGAGATAACCCAGATGACATAATATTCCAACTTGAAGATGAAATTTGGCAACAGTTATTCCTCTTCCCAACATTTGGTAGGTCATAGTGAATTCAAGATCGTTGTCATATATTTGGGACCACCTGGAGGTCTCATGCCCACTAGAGTCAAGCATCGTGGTTAGTGTTGCAACTAGAGGTCGACTAAGGTCATCAGCAACACGATTGGTGATCCCTTTCTTATACTAAATGTTTAGGTGAAAATTATAGAATTATGTGTAACACTTTTGATGATAGTCATTCTACAATTTTTCATATGTCTGCATGAACTACTAAGGCTTGTGATCTGTATGGATGATTGTCCCCTTATATAGAATGTAATGATTGCATTGGTGGAAGGCATGTACAATGGATTAGATTTCTTTTTCATAGGTGGGGTACTTATGGACAACATATGAGAATGTCTCACTATGATAGGCCACTGGATGATTGTGTTGAGTGATAACGACACCGAAAACATAATAAAAAACATCAATCTTAATCTCAAATGGTTTTTACAGATTGGATAAGGTGAGCATTGGGGCTGAGAATAAGCGATGTTTCAAATCAACAAATTCTTTCTATTGTGATTGTTTCCACACAAATTTGTCTATCCAACCACCCTTGGTCACTTGGTTGAGAGCCCATGCGATATGGGAGAACCCAAATACAAATATGTGATAGAATTTGGCGAGGCCTAAGAAGATATAAAGCTTAGTGAGTGTTATTGGGGCTAACTAGTCATGAATGACTTGGATATTGGTTCGATAAAAATGCACACCATGCTCATATATAATGTATCTAAGGTATTGGACCTTGTTCATGTAGAAGGAACATTTCTCTAAGTTAGCATATAACTTGTGTTGCCACAAACTATGGAGGACTTGCTAAATGTGTTGCAAGTGCTCTGCCCAACTCTTTTTGAAGACAAGGATGTCATATAGATATAAAACAACAAATTAATTAATGAAGGTATGCAATATTTCATCCATCAACCTCATGAAGGTGGTTGGGGAATTCTCCAATCCAAACGACATGACAAAACACTCGAAAATACCTTCTTTGGACTTGAAAGTAGCCTTCCATACATTAGTCTATTCTATGGGGACCTGGTGATATCCATACTTCAGATCAATCTTACTAAAATAATTCCCCCCCTTGAGTTTGTCGAGAAGGTCATCAATTTGGGGAATTGGGTATGGATTCTTGACTATGATTTTGTTCAAAGATCTGAAATCAATACAAAATTGCCATGACTCATACTTATTTTGTACGAGCTTTATTGGGCTTCCACGGGGTCAGGAGCTTGGTCAAATGTACCCTTTCTGGAGCAAGTCTCGGATTTGGTTCTTGATTTTCTCATTTTCCAATAGAGAGCACTAATACACTGGCCCATTAGGAAAAGGCATTACAATAGTTATCTTAATTGAATTCTTTACCTGATAGTGCAGAGGCACTCTGGTAGGTAACATGCAGATGTCTCGATATTCTTCCATGACCTTGTCCACTTTCTTATGCTATGTAGAGGAGCCTTGTAGAGGCTATGGATGTGGTCACGAACTTCCATTGATTTTGAGAGAAAATCATTGTTGGGTTATTATACTCTTTGTAGTGAAAGTCTATTCAAGGTAGATTGAATGATGGTCGAAGATTGAGGTGGATCAACAACAGTCAACATCGAGGTGGATCTATAGCAATTCGAAGGTCGAGGGAGTCGACTGGGAAAAATGGAAATTGAATATATTGACGACAAGTCAACCAACAAAAGGTCGAAGTGCAGGCATGAGACGATCGACTAGAGGCTGAATGAAGGCTGACGGGTATTCAAATGGTAATCTGACTTGGAGTCGACTGTAATAGAATCCTAGGATTTGTGGGATTTGTAGCCAATGATATGCATGGATATGTAACTAATTTTGGGTGCCAATATTTAAGGTCCTTCATGTTTTAAATCCTATAAAGAGGTGTTTTGTAAGGCCATAAAGGATAATGCAAGTTAACATATAATAATCAGTGTTTAGAGAAATATTTAGATGTAGGTTGTTGGTCATGCATATGTAAGCCAAATTGGATATAGGGTTGTTCTTGCATAGGTAAGAGGGTATGATGAATATTGTGTCTTAGGTGTGCACCAAGGTTAGACATGTAAGATTTTATTCATATTCAATAAAACAACAAGAGAGTATAATGCTCAAAGGAATGTTGGTTTTTCTCGGTTAAGGGTTCCAGGGTAAAATCTCGGTGTACTGTGTGATCGCTTGTGCCATTTGCATTCTTGATTAAATTCTTCGTATATCAGATCTTGATTTTACAATCTTGAATATGAGAACTAAACCCTAGGTACAATAATATTTGTAAGTCATAAATTATGTTAAATATCATGGTAAAGAATGGTGAGAATTTCCACAATAGATATAGAAAAATTAAATGGCCAGAATTTTGAGCTTTGGAAGCTTAAAATAGAATATCTTTATGTAGATCGAGAACAATGGATAGTGGTTTGTCTAGGTACCCAACCGATAGGCATGTCGGCAGAATAATGGGAGAAAATTGAAAGAAGATAAAGAAGTACGATTCAAATTTTCATTGCATATTCGTTGTTGTTGAATGTCTCAGGTGAATATTCAACCAAGAAACTGTGGGACAAGCTAGGAAGATTATAATAGTCAAAATATCTAGTAAATAAGTTATTTCTCAAAAATAAACTATATATTCTGAGGATGAGTGATGGAAGTTCGGTGACTAAGAATTTAATGTGTTTAATACTTTGTTAATACAATTATCATCTGTGGATATTAAGATCACTAATGAGGAGAAGTGTATCAACCTATGATGTTCTTTTCCAGAATCCTGGGATAGCTTAGTCTTGGCTATTGGGAATAATACAACCACATTAGCGCTAAAGGACATGGTTTCTTCTCTACTATTGAAAGAAATGAGAAAGAATAACATGGAAGGATTGACCAAATATTCTCTAATAGTGAGAGGTCGACCGATAGACAGAGATATTGGAAAATTCTCTGATAGAAATTTCAAGTCAAAGGGTAGATCTAAATCTCAAGTTCAATCGACACGGAGATGATGGAAATGCAGTAAATTTGTGCATTATAAAATATATTGTAAGTCAAAGGTAACAAAATTTAGTGTTGGATCCAACAAGAAGAAGTCAACTGAGAGAAAGAAAATCTAGGATAAGGGAGGTGATGTGTACCTAGCATCAACTAGTACACGGTGAGATCAAGCTGTTTTGTTGATCGTCTTAGGAGAATCCTATCATATGACACCACATAAATAATGGTTCTATGAATATGAACAATATTATGGGGGTGATGTGTTTTTGGGGGACTAATTGACAACTAGAATTGTCGAACGGGGAAGAGTATGACTGAAACTACAGGATGGGAGGAAAGGAACTCTTCCAGGTGTGCTATGCATTCTAGATTTGGCAAGAAAACTGATATCTGTTAGGAATATGAGTGATGTAGGAGTGCATAATCTATTTTAGAAGGACTTGTGAAAAATGGTCATAGGTGTGATGGTATTAATGAAAGGAGTTTGTATTAGTACCTTGTTCAAGATGTTAGGGAATGCCGACTCGAATGGATACAACAACATCGGTCCTCCTGAAATCGACTTGAATCGCCTTGATGTCAAATCAACTCGAGCCAAGTCAATTCAAATCGATTCTATAATACATGATGAAATAGACCTGACTAGTTTATGAATGTTAGGATCGTAGTGGTACACTTAACTTTTAAGAATATTTTTTCCCTCCATCCCACCTTTCCTGAGACACCCTTGTTTGACACATATCCCATTTGAATCCTCTCATGGCCCCAATTTCTTCCCTGAAACCTCATCCACTACCTAAGCTACTACGATGCCAACCACCTAAGCTAAGACCCAAGAATACTAGGATACCAGGCTATCCAACATAGAAATGAAAATTAATTCCCTTCATGATAAGCTCTTCACTGAACTCCAAGCTTCCTTTGATCCATTAGTTGAAAAATCCATCTTCAGGGCCATGCAACAACTCAAGAAAGGAAATAATGTTGAGCCCAATGTAGAGGACCCTCAACAATCCCACTTTGAGCATAGTCATTCATCTCACTTCACTTGGGGTTCTCCACACTCTTGGAATAAGGCACCCAAAGTTGACATGCATAAGTTTGATGTCTCTAACCCATTAGGGTGGGTTTCTCAAATAGAACAATACTTTTCCCCTTAGAACATTTGGGATGATGAGACCAAACTACATGTAGGGGTTTTGTACCTAGATAAAGAGCGATGGAAGTGGTGGAAGTGGCATACGAAATGTTATCCTGCACCCCCACTTGGAGCATATTCACCAAAGAAATTTGTGTCTTTTTTGATTGGGAAACTCATTTCATGGGAATTCTCACAAAGTTTCACCAATATGGCTCAGTATCAGACTTCATTACAACATTTGAACAATTGGATATAATAATTGAGGGAATATCTGATCAATTTTACCTTGAATGTTCTAATAGTTGTTTAAAGGAAGCCATCTGGGATCATGTCAAGATGAATCATCCTATTACCTAGTTGCAGGCATTCCAATTAGCACATAAATAAGAGACCATCCTCCATGTCCCACCCCTGAAGTCTCCACTTATCATCCATCCTCACTAAGGGGATACCCTTTCTCTGAAACAAACCTTGAAGGTCCAAAAGGTCTCTCCCTTTGAAATGGTGGAACGTCACAAGCAAGGACTTTTCTATTATTGTGATGAAAATTATGCACCAGGGAACAAATGTAGAGAACAAAATCTCTTCCAAATTGATGCAGCAGTTTCCTCTCCCTATGAAGACATCCCATCAGATGAAGCTCTGGACCCATAGGTGGCCAAATCAAGTGATCATGAGGAAGATCCAGTTGTAAACCCTATGGAATCAGTTGAACCAATCATATCGCTTCATGCACTCTCACATATTTCAGCCCCACAAACATTGAATATTAAGGGCTACATCAAACATAAGTTGGATGTGGTATTGATTTGATGCAGGAGCATCACCTCCAAGGTCGATAATGCACACATGGAGGCAATCAGAAGAGATTTCAGCAACGCCTGAAATTCAAATCGGGCATTAGCTCAGAATTTAATTGGGTTGTTGAGATATTTTGTTGAGCAATTTGAATAGTGTACCTTGTTTGAAAAGTCTCTAAAGACAATAAGAAATCACATACATAGAGTGTTCAATCTGTCTTATAGTAATTAGCAGTTACTATAATGGGACAGAGTAGGTAACAATTTTAAGTTTGAAATGATAGATTTCATAACAGGACGAGAAATCTCACAGAGCCAGTCCTTAGATATTTTGATTTTCAATTTGTAATAGACATATACAAAGTAGAGTATGAAAGGATTGTAGTAGAAACAGAGTAGAATAGAGCAGAGGAACACCGTGTATATTTTTCATTTTTATGAATGAATAGAACAGACGAAAAGTTGTCCCAAATTGGACTATGTTCATTTGAATGTGATTGCATGAATATTTCATTCTGTATGTGGTATTTTTTTCATTCTCATTCCTGTATGAGAGTTCAAGAAGACGATTTCATGAACCTATAATGAAAGTGGATCAGTTCCAGTCGTTTCTCTTTTGAACCATGTATGCAAGGTGTGCATTCACAAACGCAAGGTGTGCGTTGACTGAGTCTTAGAATGATTCAGAAAGAAGGGCTCAGAGAGAGGACAAAGGGAAATTGAGGATCCAAGTGCAAGGAATGCATAGAGGCTAGAAGTGTCCAAGTTTCAAAGGGATAACCTAAGAGAATGTAGGTGGGTGTAATGTATTTTTGTTTCAAGAAAGTTCCTTAAATCTGAGTTATTCGAGATCTTCAAACGCAAGGTGTGCATAAGAGGTCGAATATTCAAAGAGGATGGAGATCAGGAAGGATAGAAATTTTGAGTACAGATCTTCAGTAGGGAAGAATTGGAGGCTGAGGTCTTCGACACTTAGAAAAACTTTTAAGTTTGAGAGACGGGAAAGATCAGGAGGAGGAGCATCGCAGACCGTCAGATCTAGTATAGATGACCGATAGCCATCAGATATAGAGGAAGGTGCATGAGCTTTAAACCTTGTGTATGCAAAGTCTAATGGACTCATCAGAGTCCCAAAAGCATCAGAACCATCCGTCATTATAAGACACATGGTGAATATCCAGAACCACTGGGGATTTGTTTATCGGGAGACGAGAGTGAAGACTCTGTCAAATTGTCGAAAGGAAGAATGTCAGGATTTGATCATGACCGTTGATCATCCCAAAAATATCACGACTGTTGATCATGATTAAGAGTTACAACCATCCATCGAAGGGGATACGTGGTTGTTGGTTGGCCTTTCGGCACTGGGGAAACGAAGGAGAAGATTGGGTCAAAATTGTGAGAGGGGATTTTGTGAAAGCATCAAAACCATCCATTTTGGAGGACATGTGGAAGAGATTCAGAAGTCACTAGGATTTTGGTCCGTGGGAGTTGGGAGGTGAATACTCCTCAAAATCCCGAAAAGGATATCATCGGTATTTGATCTGGGTTGTTGATCAAGTGACATATATGGACCATAGATCTGAGAGGTATCAGGTCTCAAGGTTTCGAGGATTTGAAAGGGAAAGGAGGAGCACTACATTTTGATTCCTTGAATTGTGAAAGCCAAAGCACTTGAAGGAGTATCTCTAGGCCACAGGACAGGGTCGTGTGGAGAAGGCTTAAAGGAGGATCCATTAGGCCCTTTTCGGGTTTCGACATTTCGAAAGATAGGGAGCCAGGGAGAGCTCACATGTAGGAGTCCCAAACTTTGAAACGTGAAAGGTGCATAGTCTATAGCCTTGGGTCACAACCCAAGGTCATGAGAGAGAAACATAGTCAATGCAGAGGTATATGTTGGCTCGGAAGGGAGAAGGGTGCCAAAAAGGGTGGCGTGCACGCAGGGCTTCTCAAATCCAATATTAGGGATGAAGGGACCTGTGGAGACATTTCGGCTTAGCAGGAAGGAATGATCCAGTGACCAAGAGGTCGCGGACCCTATCGAAGGGTGAGGTAGGGTTTCTGCATCAGGTGGTATCAGAGCTAATATTTTGAGTTTGTTTGTGGACAACAGACAAAGGAAAAGGAGGAGGGTTGGTGCCATTTGTGGTATCAAGGAAATTTTCAATTTGTGTTTGTAGGTGACATAGTGAAGTCATGCCACCTAGAAGACGCATAGTGAATGTAGATATGGACGAAGAAATGATGTGACTCAAAATAAGATTAGTTGCCATGGAGACTGCACAGAGAAGAGCATTGGATGCTGGCAATGTCAGTGAGGATGAAAGTGAAGAGGAAAAGGTCGAGGAAAATGCAGCAGAGGACACTGTACGAGCTCACTTGATACAAGTTGTTTCATGAATAGGAGCTAGAGCAAGGATAGAGGTACCTATGTATGAAGGCAATTTGGAAGTTGAAGAATTGTTGGATTGGGTACGCACCATGGACAAATACTTCGATTATGAAGATATCGAAGAAGAAAATATGGTGAAGCGTGCAGTGACAAGATTAAAAGGACATGCAACATTATGGTGGGATGAACTACAAGCCGAACATAGAAGAAATGGTAAGCATAAAATTAATAGATGGGATAGGATGGTAGCTAAGTTGAAGGAAAAATTTATCCCGAAGGATTACCAGATTAATCTTTACAGAAGATTGTAGAATCTGAAACATAGAGGTTTATTAGTGAAGGAGTACACTGAATAATTTTACCAACTGAACATCAGGGTTGGAAAGAAAGATAATGAATATGAGAAGACAGACAGATACTATTGAAGGAAAATCTCCTTGCGGACAGGTAGATCTCCTCTTGAGAGCTAGACTCTTAACTCTTAAGACATAAGGTGCTTAACATGGACACTGACTTCCTTTTAGATCTAGATAAACTAATGTGTGAGGAGGAAGGAGAAGAGAAGTACCTTTTTACTGGTGTTTTTCCCTGCATAGTCTGAGTTGATCTCCAATCTTAAACTCCTCGATAATCCCTGTAGACAAACAAAGATACAACCAGCTTCCTACTCTACTGAGATTAACTCGAAATAGATCTATCTATTAGAGACAAATTCATGTGAGATAAAACAAACACTTGAAAGAAATAGACCAAGCATACTATATTAATGAGAACAACAATGAAGAAAACTTACAACCATAGATGTGAGTGCAACAACTTCATCAAGTTCCCCTTGTCCAAAACCTTGCTTAAACAGTCCACACACAGAATGTTGATGTTCCAATACCACCCATGAGATCATAAGTTTGGTATAATTCTCAATCTCCATTCCTCCTCCTCCATGGAAATCCCTCATTATATAAGATTTGGATAATTAACCATCATGGAGAGAATCTCTCATCAGATCCACTAAGAAATGGATCTCTAAGATATTTAGGAAGAAAATATCTCTTAAGAATTTTGGGTAGGAAATATCTCTTAAGGATTTTAAGGAGGAAGTATTTCAACCATCCATGAGATCCTCCACCTTCCCTAAAAAATAGGAAACCAAATGTGAGGTGGATCCTCACACTTAATTACTTTCTTTTTCATGAATATTAATAATAATTCATGTGCACTTGATTCTCACACTTAATCCATTTCTTTTCCATGAATATTAATAATAATTCATGTGTACTTAGTATTTCTTTTCCTTCATGTAATATATCCCTCCTCCACATTGACTAGGGATTGTGACATAGGCTATTCCATGGTGTCAAGGTGTATGAGACACTTATACGACACTTTACGACACTTAGGGCGAGGTACCTAGGTGTGCAAATTTCATGTGTAACAGAATGCCCCCTAAAGTGTGAGGTCAAAAGAGAGAATGATGGACAAAACAATTTACAAATATTTAAAGCAAGGGTGTAGATGCAGAGAACTTGATAGAAGCTGCACACAAACATCCATCAAATATTATGACATGTTTCAAACCCAAGGCAGGCATACCTATGCTTGGGTGATAAAGACTTGCAAGATATCGCCGCCATAAAATACACTGCGGATCCATGATTATATTGACAAAACGGTATAGCCACTGAAGATACACTGTGGATCTATACTCCCATGACCTGAATTGATCGCAGCCATGAAGAATACACAGTGGATCTACGAGATGACAAGACATAGCCATGACCAATACAAAGTGGATCTATGTGACAGTATATGTGTCATTGTTCAAGAGAAACTTCGTCGCAACCTGGGAAAAGTACATATCAGAGTGATCACTCAACCCAGGGTCTTCTTACTGAACCTGATGTAGTACGAATCTAAACATGTGAATAGATATCCTGATGTCGAACATGGAAGAAACCACTTGATTACTGGTCAATAATGTAAACTGTTAACAAGCACGAGGGAAATCACCATTGATGTCAATGATTCCCAAGGTACCCTAGTACATTCCAATGAATGTGAATGGATGAGCTGAAGTCGAACATTCATGGAATCATCCTATCAGAGGTCAATGTTGTAAATCCACTGTCGAACGTGAGGAGGCATGCCATTGAGGCATGTAGGTCCCAAAGTAGTAATTGGTTTCTAAGTCTAGTTCCTAGATAATGTGTTGAAGTCAACAGCAATAGAATCATTGAAGGAGGGCCTAGATGTATCCCCCATCAATGACATGAATAAGACAGAGAGATGTAATTGGTAGATCAAATGAAAATGGACTGACACGGGTATTGAGACAAGATATTTGTGATGGCTGACTCTTGAGGCGGATACTTCCCTTGAACACTGAGGCACAACAGTAGAAACATGACACAAACCAAAACATGATAATGCAGTGGATACTATGAATTTCGTCGGGTGACCCAAAGGAGTAAGAAAAAATCAGAGGATTAGTTTAATGCAAAGGTTCAGTGGATTAAGATGTGTGCAAAGACAAAGTGTCATGTTCAAGGGTGACTCTAAGAGTTATTGGTAATGTTCTCAAAAACTACTTGGCTTGCTTTTTTCAATTTTCCCCCCATCCAGATAGACAAGTACCTCTTTTTAATTTAACGAGCTCGAGGAGGGTAACACATGCTCGATATAACTCACCTTCGGTAAGTTCCTCTTCCTTTGTTTAACGAACTGGAAGAAGTAAGGGTTTGATCTCGTATGGGCCTATCGATGTTTGTTTAATGAGTCCAAAGATAGAAAACTCGAAGGTTTTTCATGATTATATAGTCTGGAAAAACACTTAAAAGAGAACTCTCTCAGTTCCTTTTTCGTAAAGTAGTCTAATGAGACCGAAAAAGAGATACTATCACTCAACAGACGTTTTCTTCAAATAATTTAACAAGCATGAAGAGAACAAGGTTGCTTGGCAATCTTTTCATGTTTAGAGAGTCTAAAAAGAACTTAAAGATGACTCCAATGTTGTCCTTTTTCATAATGTTAGTCTCGCGAGGCTAAAAAAGAGATAAATTATTGTTGGTCACTATAATTGCTTAATTAATTCAAACAATCAAGTGATACATAAATTATCAACCTAGGGAAGTCTTTTTATTTCAGAGATAACCACGCACTATATATGCTCAATTCCAAAAGAAACTTAGAGTTGTAGTAAAGAACTTATACTAATCACACTTGCTTTGAATGAACTGAAGTTCTGAATTAAATCACAAGAAAGCAACCTCTCTATTGCAGATCTTAAAGATTAATCTAAGAATCCTGGATTACATTAGAATAACACTTGCAATAGGAAAGAACAACTATTCTGCAACCAGAGAACATGACCCTTACTCTCAAACAGAGACTTCAGTACTAACACTCTTTCATGAAAACAGTAATGCAGAAGACAGTTAACTCTATCTAGCAGAGAACAAGGCCATCTAGTTCCTTCCTTTCTAAGCAAGAGCCTTAAGCCCTATTTCTGTTTAGCACACTTGTGAAATTGAGGTTTACAGAGAACAGGATAGTTTGATCCCTTCATTTCTGAGCAGGGACCCTTAACCCAGTCTCTGGCTAGCACACTTGCAAAAATAATGGGAATCTACGGAGAACAGGATGTTTCAGTTCCTTCCTTTCTGAGTAGGAACCCTTAACCCAATCCCTGGCTAGCACACTTGCAGAAGTAATTGAAATCTACAGAGAACATGATAGTCTAATTCCTTCCTTTCTGAGCAGGAACCCTTAACCCAATCTCTGGCTAGCACACTTGCAGAATTAAATGAAATCTACAAAGGACGGGATGTTCTGATTCCTTCCTTTTTGAGCAGGAACCCTTAACCCAATCTCTGGCTAGCACACTTGCAGAATGAAATGAAATCTACAAAGGACAGGATGTTCTGATTCCTTCCTTTCTGAGCATGAATCCTTAACCCAATCTCTGGCTAGCACACTTTGCAGAAGTAATTGAAATCTACAGAGGATAGGATGTTCTGATTTCTTCCTTTCTGAGCAAGAATCCTTAACCCAATCTCTAGCTAGCCTCATAAAATCATCACACAAGATTGCTAATAAAAATAATTATGAATTTCACTCAATAAACTAAGACAGAGTTCAATAGTGTTTCAACAAAGCGGAATTCATTAAAAGTAGTGTTTCAGCAAACAAAAGTTAATCAAAGCATAAACAGAAATTGTACTAACACACTTCTAAACTAATGGGTGAATCTTGTGATGAAGGTTGGCCCTCCCTTCTCTCAAGATTCCCCTGAAATGAGAAAGCTAGAGAAGGATACTCAAAGCAGTCTTTTATTCATCTGTCAAAATATCATATTACAATCTGGAAATGGAATATGTCCCTCTTCTCTGGAGCTTCTTCAATACATAAAACTTGGATCCCTCGAATGATGATCTCCTCTTATTTAAAGAGGGAACCCCTTCGATACAATAAATTAAAATGTGTATCTGAGTCCTATCTTTAGTCAGATCTACTTTCTAAACCAGCATAGGATGTCCTAGTCTCGCGGAATAGAATGCTATTACAGGAGCTGAATGAGGTATTGTTGTTACGGTTGGTGTAACAACTTCTTCTCGTTGCTGCTGATGTTGTTTCAACATTGCAATTCGTGGGTTGTTTCAGCCACGTGAATTGTTCTTTTGACTGTGTCGGCATTGTGTAGGAGCAACGGTTAGTGCTTTGTTGACCGTTGACTGTAACGGATTCCTTTGTGTTTCAGCATCGTCGGTCCTGTTGGTTCCCTCTGTGTTTCAGCATATGCAACTCTGGACTGTGTAACAGCTCCGTGTTTTAGCATCTGCGACTCCAGACTGTGTGACGGCTCTGTGTTTCAGCATCTGCAACCTCGGACTGTATAACGGCTCTGTGTTTCAGCATCTGCGACCTCGGACTGTATGACAGCTCTGTGTTTCAGCATCAGTTCTGTGTTTCAGCAATAGCGACCTTGGACAGTTCTGTGTTTCAGCAATAGGCCTCAAATGCTAATCTGCAGTTTTGAACACTTATGTATTTCTAATCAATGGTCAAGTACGAGAGTGATGTAAAATATTATGCAAAACAGATTAAACGTATAGTAATGAGAAGGGACGTTGTATACCTTTGGGATGATCAGATAAAGTGATAGTGTGAGTCTAAATATGGGTGATCAAGAGTATAATAGTGGCAAAAAGTATAGGCAAAAAGGTACATTGTGTGGTCCTAACATCCCCCCCAACTCAAGGTGTTGCGTGTCCTCATGCAACTCACTCTGAATCAGAGTCTGAATACCGACTCTGATCATGTAAGTTACTCAAGCAGTAACTGTGGGAGGTACTATCCGTTGGCATTTTGAACCCTTGCATCTGTTGTAATCTTTTCCATGCTACTATTTCTACCTTCTTAGGCAACTTATAACTGACTTGATACCTTTCTATTGGCAACTAGAGAATGGGAAAATAAAACCGGTACCCTATCCAATTTTCAGCGCAATGTCTAACACACTGGATGTAGTTGGGTATCCTAGAAATTGCTACTTCTAGGTTGGCAGGACCAAAAGGATTGTGCTGTTGTCTCTTCTCTGTGGATTGCTGCCAAAACAGTTTATTGGTCTGAAGGGTAGGAATCTCTATGGATCTGATGATGTGCTCACAATCCTGGAGCACTTCTGATTGTAGCTGTTGAACATGTTCGGTCACCCCTGGTTGTTTTAAGAACTCATAATATTCTGTGATAAAAGTGGATGCCTTCTGTGGTTCTGGTCTAATCCAAAGGAGGCGATTATCTTCATTGTGCTTAGCAGCCAAAAATTCATCCTTCCACAAAATCTGATTAGAGAGAAAGGAAGTAAATGCTCGAATTTGAATGTCCCCAACAAGGGGATTTATGTTTAGCAACCTGTTTTCTGGAATAGCCTCATTATGAAAGTATGCCTCACAAAGGAGGTGTTGATCCCTGGTAGAGGCAACTACAAAAGTTTTGATAAAATATGTTGATTGTATTATTGCATGGGGTTTACATTCTATAATGGATTTGATCTGAAACCATGTGAGTCTCTCCATAAGGAATAAGGAGTAGTTACAAGATGGCTTTCTTGTGGCCAGTAGCTTCTGGACCAAATCAAATACCAGGACCAATCTGCCTTTCAATTATTTGTTCTTCTTCTTAAGCTCACGAGCTTCCTGGCGTGTCTGTTATAATACTTCCCAATTTGAGTAAGTATGGTTGATCCAGATTTGTTTGTGCACTTGCAGGTTTTTGGCTTGAGTTTCAGCATACTCTTTCTTCCATTTTTGTATTTCTGCGTGTTCATCCCATAGCTGAGTCTGTGTTTCAGCGTTGGAAGTAGTGGGATGAGGTAAGGTTTGAGTGGATTGTTCCCTGGAAGTGGGGAGATTGATCTGGTTGGGAGGTGTGAATTCCTCCATAGGCATTGTCTGTATGGCCTTGTTGACAAAGGTAGGGGCTTCATTTGTTGCAATGCACAGTCTTAAGCTTGGGAAGGCCTGCTGGTTCTTGTGTTGCAGCAGGTTCAGTCTTAAGCTTAGGAGGGCCTGCTGGTTCTTGTGTTGCAGTAGGTTCTGCCTTGGCTACAAAAGGTGAAGGAATAGGGGCTGCTCCTGGAACTGAGATTTGAATTACCTTGTAGCCTGCTTGATAGTAAATATCTCCACATTGGCAACTCATATATTCTTTACAGAAGTTCTCTGTAGTTTTCTCTGACAAGGTTGCTGTTCGAGCTAAGGTGTACAAATTTAGTTCTTTTTCATATGCTTCCCTTGCCCTGGCTAATTCTTGTTGATATGCTTCCACTTAAGACTTTAAAAACTCGTTTTCTTCCAAGACAGCGGCCATTGTTGGTTCAGATTGAGAGATAACTGGTTCTTGTGTGGCAGTCATAGCCTCATTAGCTGGTTCTTGTGGAGCAGCTATAGGAATGGCAGCTGATGCTTGTGTTTCAGCCTCTTGGTGTAAGAAGAGTAGTGTTGCAGCACCCTCGACCTCTAATTCCTGTATATCAATTTCAGTATCAGTGGCTGGTTCTTGTGTTTCAGCCACTGATTAGGTAGCTGGTTTTTCAGCTACTTGGCTTGAGGAGGGCAATGTTGCAACATTCTGGGCTTCAGATTCCTGTAATTTAATTTCAAAGTCAGTGGCCGGTTCTTGTGTTTCAGCCACTGGATGGGTAGCTGGTTCTTGTGTTTCAGCTACTTTATTTGAAACAAATGATGTCTGGGCATCTGGTTCCTGTAACTCCAAGTCAATATCAGTGGCTGGTTCTTGTGTTTCAGCTACTTTATGTGATACATATGGTGTTACAGTATCTTGGGCATCTGGTTCTTGCGTTTCAGTGCCCGTAGTTGAAATAGGCAAAGATCCTGGGATTGGGGAGGTTGGAGGTGTACGGGGTATCAGTCGAATTGGTGGGGGATCTAGGGTAGTGGTCATAAAGGGTGGCCTCGTTGAGGCTCTTGTTCTCTTTTTCTGCAAGAAGGGTGGAAAGGGGGGAATTTTTTTTCATTTTCGTGAGGGTCTTTCTTTAATGATGGGGCAGGCGAAATTATCTGGTTCAGAGTCATCACTGAGAATATGAAGTGTGGGAGTGGATAACTCTGGTAAGGTATGCGGTGGATTTGGTAGGGTAGGGGAATTGACTGGACTGGTTGGTTCTATGGGCGGGATATTGGGTACTTCGGGGGAGTCTGGGGGGTTTTGCGGTTGCTACTCCTGAGGAATTTCGGCAGCTGGTTGAGGGTTTATGGGTGGATTATTTAGTGGACGGTTTTGTTGGTCAAAACCCTTGTTGATGAGTAATTGAACAAGACAATGGTGGGTAAGTGACAGCGTTGGATCTTTGGCCTTTCTACAGTAATGTGCCATATTTTTCAAACAGCCCAGCAAATAATAGGGAATATTGACCCGTCTGTTATGCCTTAAATGAGAAAGTAGAAGAAAGTCATGCTGGTAGACTACCTGATATCGACCTTCGCAAGTCAGGTAGTGCTTGATGAATTTGGTGACCTCCGGCCACGAGGGTGGCAGTGAGCTGAGCTGAACACCCCTGCCCTTCAATTCAATTCGTTCCTCGGGCAGGAAGAAGCTCTGTTGAACATTCCTAATGATATTCTTTCGGCTGAACATACGAGTGTCGTCGCTAGGGAGGCCTGAGACCTCTACTATGTCTTCTTCTGTTACAGATATTCAGATGCCTGCGACGAAAGAATGGTCCTCCTGAAGATTTTGGGCAAACTGTAGGACTTGTTGTTCATTATATCCTTGAAGTCTGTGAAGTAATTAAGCCACCCTGCATGCTGGAAGATTTGATACGTTGTTGGATAGTGTTCGAGTAGCGCTGTGGTGGCGGGCTCATTTTTTATGACAGATCCTCCCATAGCTACTAGCTCACTAAGCTACAGTGTTGAGAGTTTGTGTATCAGCTCTGCACAGAGTGAGTTTTCCGAGCGGCTTATGCAGGAATAGTGGTTAAATGCGCGAAAGGGTGGTGAAATGGGGATGGCGGCGGTGAAATCGGGTGAAATGATGGTATTGCGGATTTGATGTGTACTTCCCCTCCCGTCAAGTGCGACTAGTAATGATTGCACTTGAATGGTCATAATGACTTAGAATCTTTCTCATTAACTATAGCCTAACTGAATTACATAATATTTACGTACCTCGCCTTACCGTTTGA
>ML785012.1:188732-215896 GCA_009831015.1 Picea engelmannii
CATTGACTAGGGATTGTGACATAGGTTATTCCATGGTGTCAAGGTGTATGCGACACTTATACGACACTTTACGACACTTAGGGCGAGGTACCTAGGTGTGCAAATTTCATGTGTAACATAATGCCCCCTAAAGTGTGAGGTCAAAAGAGAGAATGATGGACAAAACACTTTACAAATATTTAAAGCAAGGGTGTAGATGCAAAGAACTTGATAGAAGCTGCACACAAACATCCAACAAATATTATGACATGTTTCAAACCCAAGGTAGGCATACCTATGCTTGGGTGATAAAGACTTGCAAGATATGGCCACCATAAAATACACTGCGGATCCATTATTATATTGACAAAACGGTATAGCCATTGAAGATACACTGTGGATCTATACTCCCATGACCTGAATTGATCGCAGCCATGAAGAATACACAGTGGATCTACGAGATGACAAGACATAGCCACGACCAATACAAAGTGGATCTATGTGACAGTATATGTGTCATTGTTCAAGAGAAACTCCGTCACAACCTGGGAAAAGTACATATCAGAGTGATCACTCAACCCAGGGTCTTCTTACTGATCCCGATGTAGTATGAATCTAAACATGTGAATAGATATCATGATGTCAAACATGGCATAAACCACTTGATTACTGGTCAATAATGTAAATTGTTAACAGGCACGAGGGAAATCACCATTGATGTCAATGATTCCCAAGGTACCCTAGTACATTCCAATGAATGTGAATGGATGAGATGAAGTCGAACATCCGTGGAATCATCCTATCAGAGGTCAGTAATGTAAACCCACTTTCGAACATGAGGAGGCATGCCATTGAGGCATGCAGGTCCCAAAGTACTAATTGGTTTCTAAGTCTAGTTCCTAGATAATGTGTTGAAGTCGACAACAATGGACTCGTCGAAGGAGGGCCTTGATGTATTCCCCCATCAATGACATGAATAAGACAGAGAGATGTAATTGGTAGATCAAATAAAAATGGACTGACATGGGTATTGAGACAAGATATTTGTGATGGCTGACTCTTGAGGTGGATACTTCCCTTGAACACTGAGGCACAACAGTAGAAACATGACACAAACCAAAACACGATAATGCAGTGGATACTATGAATTTCGTCGGGTGACCCAAAGGAGTAAGAAAAAATCAGAGGATTGGTTTAATGCAAAGGTTCAGTGGATTAAGATGTGCGCAAAGACAAAGTGTTGTGTTCAAGGGTGACTCTAAGAGTTATTGGTAATGTTCTCAAAAACTGCTTGGCTTGCTTCTTTCAATTTTTCCCCCATCCAGATAGACAAGTACCTCTTTTTAATTTAATGAGCTTGAGGAGGGTAACACATGCTCGATATAACTCACCTTCAGTAAGTTCCTCTTCCTTTGTTTAACGAACTGGAAGAAGTAATGGTTTGATCTTGTATGGGCCTGTCGATGTTTGTTTAATGAGTCTAAAGATATAAAACTCGAAGGTTTTTCATGATTATAGAGTCTGGAAAAACACTTAAAAGAGAAATCTCTCAGTTTATTTTTTGTAAAGTAGTCTAATGAGACCAAAAAAGAGATACTATCACTCAACAGACGTTTTCTTCAAACAATTTAACAAGCATGAAGAGAACAAGGTTGCTTGGCAATCTTTTCATGTTGAGAGAGTCTAAAAAGAACTTAAAGATGACTCCAATGTTGTCCTTTTTCATAATGTTAGTCTCGCGAGGCTGAAAAAGAGATAAATTATTGTTGGTCGCTATAATTTCTTAATTAATTCAAACAATCAAGTGATACATAAATTATCAACCCAGGGAAGTCTTTTTATTTCAAAGATAACCACGCACTATATATGCTCAATTCCAAAAGCAACTTAGAGTTGTAGTAAATAACTTATACTAATCACACTTTCTTTGAATGAACTGAAGTTCTAAATTAAATCACAGGAAAGCAACCTCTCTATTGCAGATCTTAAAGATTAATCTAAGAATCCTAGATTACATTAGAATAACACTTGAAATAGGAAAGAACAACTATTCTGCAACCAGAGAACATGACCCTTACTCTCAAACAGAGACTTCAGTACTAACACTCTTTCATGAAAACAGTAATGCAGAAGACAGTTAACTCTATCTAACAGAGAACAAGGCCATCTAGTTCCTTCTTTTCTAAGAAGGAGCCTTAAGCCCTATTTCTGTTTAGCACACTTGTGAAATTGAGGTTTACAGAGAATAGGATAGTCTGATCCCTTCCTTTCTAAGCAGGGACCCTTAACCCAGTCTCTGGATAACACACTTGCAGGAATAATGGGAATCTATAGAGAACAGGATGTTCCGGTTCCTTCCTTTCTGAGCAGGAACCCTTAAGCCAATCCCTGGCTAGCACACTTGCAGAAGTAATTGAAATCTACAGAGAACAGGATAGTCTGATTCCTTCCTTTCTGAGAAGGAACCCTTAACCCAATCTTTGGCTAGCACACTTGCATAATTAAATGAAATCTACAAAGGATAGGATGTTCTGATTCCTTCCTTTCTAAGCAGGAACCCTTAACCCAATCTCTGGCTAGCACACTTGTAGAATTAAATGAAATCTACAGAGGATAGGATGTTCTGATTCCTTCCTTTCTGAGCACGAATCCTTAACCCAATCTTTGGCTAGCACACTTTCAGAAGTAATTGAAATCTACAGAGGACAGGATGTTTTGATTCCTTCCTTTCTGAGCAGGAATCCTTAACCCAATCTCTAGCTAGCCTCATAAAATCATCACACAAGATTGCTAATAAAAATAATTACGAATTTCACTCAATAAACTAAGACAGAGTTCAGTAGTGTTTCAGCAAAGCGGAATTCATTAAAAGTAGTGTTTCAACAAACAAAAGTTAATCAAAGCATAAACATAAATTGTACTAACACACTTCTAAACTAATGGGTGAATCTTGTGATGAAGGTGGGCCCTCCCTTCTCACAAGATTCCCCTGAAATGAGAAAGCTAGAGAAGGATACTCAAAGCAGTCTTTTATTCATCTGTCAAAATATCATATTACAATCTGGAAATGGAATACGTCCCTCTTCTCTGGAGCTTCTTCAATACATAAAACTTGGATCCCTCAAATGATGATTTCCTCTTATTTAAAGAGGGAACCCTTTCGATACAATAAATTACAATGTGTATCTGAGTCCTATCTTTAGTTGGATCTTCTTTCTAAACCAGCATAGGATGTCCTAGTCTCGTGCAACAGAATGCTATTACAGGAGCTGAATGAGGTATTGTTGTTACGACTCTGTGTTTCAGCATCTGCGACCTCAGACTGTATAACAACTCTATGTTTCAGCATCTGTGACCTCGGACTGTATGACAGCTCTTTGTTTCAGCATCAGTTCTGTGTTTCAGCAATAGCGACCTTGGACAGTTCTGTGTTTCAACAATAGGCCTCAAATGCTAATCTGCAGTTTTGAACACTTATGCATTTCTAATCAATGGTCAAGTACGAGAGTGATGTAAAATATTATGCAAAACATATTAAACGTATAGTAATGAGAAGGGATGTTGTATACCTTTGGGATGATCAGATAAAGTGATAGTGTGAGTCTAAATATGGGTGATCAAGAGTATAATAGTGGCAAAAAGTATAGGCAAAAAGGTACATTGTGTGGTACTAACAATTATCACTCGAAAGATGCCCTTTCAAACCTTTTAACGAGTGGGAAAGGAAGAAAGATCACTCGACAATATTTTCATGTTTAGAGATTCTGAAAAGAGCTTAAAGACGACTCCAGGGGGTTCCTTTTTTGTGTATCCATATAGGTCCGAAAAAGAGATAAAAGTTTACCCGGGTGCATTCTAATGTATTTACAAGCACGAGAAAGAACAAAGACTAAGCTCGGTATGCCCCTAGCTTGAAATCTAGTGGCTTAACTCCAGAATGATCATCAAAGGTTGGAGACATGCCCTCCAAGCTTCAATTCATTCACCGACTTTGAGGTTGTCACCAATTTCTCTACGAGATGAGAAAAAGGAGAAGGGTGGATGAAAAGAAGGTTCAAGAGAGGTGATTATTTCATTTTTTAATGAACTTGACATAGGAAAATAACTATGCTCAGGGTTCTAGGTTCGATCCCCAGATTGCTATTTCATTTTTTAACGATCTTTCTACAGAGAGGAAAACTATGCTCAAGACCTCTATTTCATTTTTTAACGAGATTTCCACAGATAAGAGAAACTATGTTCGTGGACTCTACTTGATCATGGCTTCCAAGAGAATAATGCTCTGGAAGGATAGCATGTCAAGGGACAAAACTCGATCATGGATTCCAAAAGATCTTTGCTAGATGGAAGATAATCACTTTGGAAGGGACACATGTCGAGGCTCGTGACAGAGGTAAGGAGATTAGGCTCCAATAGCCCTATCGAAGAAATAACCATGTCAACTACTGGATCTAAATCATCAGAAGTTGACCTCATAAAAACTCCCAGTACTATTAACAGTAACTGGTTGCTTGGATCCAACATCTGATGTTGTTGGGGCCTTAGTCTTTTTTGGGATCTTCTTCTTCTTCTATTTTTTTTTCTTCTTCTTCTGATCAACTTGGCTACTTTCTTTAGATATTTCACTAGGCAAAGAAGGAGAAATAGAAGGAGAATTAATGGGCGAAGAAGGAGAAAGGTTGACGTGAGGTTGATGTGTAGGTGGTGTACTGACATCTAAAATATTAGGTGCAGTTGAAACATTATGAGGATTCAAGATCACCGGAGTGGGGAACAACTAAACTAGTAATCCTATGGTGAGTCCTGGAAGAATCAGTGTGGCAATATATGGAGGACTAAAGTTTCCAAAAGAAGGAAAGGTGTAAGGTTCCTTGGGACAAGGGGTCCCTCCGTTGGTACTCTCAGGAGTTGACACCATTAATACTGACTTGACCTAAGGTCCACTAAGTAAAGCAAACAACACATGCTATGAATCTAAGAAGCAATCAATCAAACAAACCTTCCCACGATGAAACCACTAGTTGGTGATGAAATCCAACATCTCAAGATCAAAATAGGAAGGGGCGGGGATAGAGCAGGTGGATCAGTTACGTTGGCGACCTGCTTAACGGACTTGTGCCTTGGTGCAAGATTCCACGCAGTAATTGTGGATTTACCCTCCAAGGAGCCTGAGTGAGTTTTACCAACGTCTATTCCAGGTACAATGAGACTTCCCTTCACTGTCACCTTGTGTAATACCCTAAATATTGTGGCTAATAAGGTCACCAATTCATAGTCAACCCCTGGGAGGGTACAGTCGATAGTCTAGTTCGAACATAATGGTAGGGTATCTAGTCCGAAATCAACTTGAAAGGATTCCACTCAACATTGTGGGTATACCTTCAAGCGACCCCCATAATACGATCTGACTACTACAATCAGTCAAACCACGGAGGGATAATCTTCATAGCTCTCCCGATTGCGACCTCGTGCGTAACCCCTGTGTGAGAGGGGGATGCCAAAAATCATATACGACAATTGGATTTCAATCTCCCTACCGCAATATACTAAGTTTGTTTGATAGATTTAGAAAGTTATCCTTTCAACCTATTCCAAATCCCTACACCTTAAACTAATGTAGGTTTTCTAACAAAGATGTAAAAAGTCTGATAAATTTTAGTTAAGCGTTGATTTTTAAGGCTGTTGTTACTCAAAAGGAAAATGGTGTGGACAATATGGTGTTTTTACCGAATCAAAAGTTATGCAAAGATATGAATATGAAATCTTTTCATTTCAATGAAATCCATGCTATGAGAAGGAGAAAACCTTCATCATTTCAGATGCACAATGTCCCAAAAATGCTCGAAAACATGCAATTCCGCTACTTCAAATGCAAGCTAGTTTCACTACCTAAAATAAAGAATGCATATATGTTATTTGTTTGATTATGATGTATACAAAAAATAAACACAAAACCTTCAATGCTCCATTACTTTCAATCAGAAGAAAGAGTCCTATGCAGATGCAAAAGACACGAAGAAAAAGGCTACAAACAAAGAACGCACTCAAGGTAGTGAGAAATGAAAGAAAAAAAAGAAGAATCTTGGTATAACAAGAAATAAATCAAGGATCCTAAAACCAAAAAGCATCCAAGGAGTATAATAAAATCCAGAGAAGAATCCAAAAAGAGACAGGGAGAAAGAGAAAATAGCCAAATTGTCCCGACAAAACAAGCAGCTAGAAAGAGCAATTTTCACATTTCTGAAAAGGGTTTCAAGCTCCATTAAATACAAGATGGAGTGATAATAATCAAAAACCAATCCAAAGAACTTCACAAACCATTCACAAAGATTGGGTAAAGACTTCCACAAAACAGGTTGCAAAAAACTAATGAGAAAAAGGCAGAAAAACCTCAAGAAGGAGACTGGCGCTCCCCCAAAAGGGTACACAAAGCATTATAACGCCCCCTGAAGAACTATAGGGGAGCATTGATGATACACTAGTTCTCTGATATGGTCTACAAGGGGGCGTTGGTCCTCCCAGAAGGTCAGAAAAAGAGCCAAAAAATTGCAAAAAATTCACCCATAATGCATAAAAATTGGTGAACATGTAAGTGAAGATGGGAGAAGGCTAATGGATCATAAAAAAACATAAAAAGTGATCTGAAAGGTGCTAAAAGGGCAGGGGAAACCAAGGAAATACAATAGGATTCCTTCCCCAGTAGAGTCACCAATTTATCTTGAAGGAAAATCTCCCTGCGGACAGGTAGATCTCCTCTTGAGAGCTAGACTCTTAACTCTTAAGACAGAAGGTGCTTAACATGGACACTGACTTCCTTTTAGATCTAGATAAAATAATGTGTGAGGAGGAAGGAGAAAATAAGTACCTTTTTACTGGTGTTTGTCCCTGCACAGTCTGAGTTGAGCTCCAATCTTAAACTCCTCGATAAGCCATGTAGACAAACAAAGATACAACCAGCTTCCTACTCTACTAAGATTAACTTGAAATAGATCTATCTATTAGAGACAAATTCATGTGAGATCAAACACAGACTTGAAAGAAATAGGCCAATCATATTATATTAATGAGAACAACAATGAAGAAAACTTACAACCATAGATGTGAGTGTAGCAGCTTCATCAAGTTCCCCTTGTCCAAACCCTTTCTTAAATAGTCCACATGCAGAATGATGATGTTCCAATACCACTCATAAGATCATAAGTTTGGTATAATTCTCAATCTCCATTCCTCCTCCTCCATGGAAATCCCTCATTATAAAATATTTGGAGACTTAACCACCATGGAGAGAATACCTTATCAGATCCACTAAGAAAGGGATCTCTAAGATATTTAGGGAGAAAATATCTCTTAAGGATTTTGGGGAGGAAATATATCTTAAGGATTTTAAGGAGGAAATATTTCAACCATCCATGAGATCAGACACCTTCCCTAAAAAATAGGAAACCAAATGTGAGGTGGATGTTCACACTTAATTACTTTCTTTTTCATGAATATTAATAATAATTCATGTGCACTTGATTCTCACACTTAATCCATTTCTTTTCCATGAATATTAATAATAATTCATGTGTACTTAGTATTTCTTTGCCTTCATGTAATATATCCCTCCTCCACATTGACTAGGGGCTGTGACATAGGTTATTCCATGGTGTCAAGGTGTATGCGATAGTTATACGACACTTTACGACACTTAGGGTGAGGTACCTAGGTGTGCAAATTTCATGTGTAACAGATACATCAATGGGCTAAGATATGAAATCCAAGAGAAGATTAGGATAATATTTGTCAGTAAATTCGAGGATGCCTATCAAGCAGCCTTGAAAGTTGAAGAAAAGTTGGCTAGGAGGCAAAGCCAATGAACCAGAGGTGGAAGCTCATCCAGAGGCAAAGGAACCGTTGGAGAAAGTTCTGGAAGTTGAATCTTGAAGATGACAAACAACATAGTCACCATGAGAAGGGTGGAATTTCCAAATAAGGACAACACGGTGGGAAAAGTTATTTTTCCAAAGGTAGAGGAAGAGGAAGAGCCAGAGGAGGCGTAGTTAAATGCTATACCTATGGAAAAGAAGGACACAAATATTGGGAATGTCTTCACAGAAAAAGATAAGGCGGAGAAGCACATATTTCTGAAGCAGAGAAGCATATAGAAGTAGAAGCAGTAGAAGGAGGAAGAAACCTCATGATGAGGAAATTTCTCCTCAAACTAGAAAAGGAACCAGAGGAACTAATTCAGCGAACAAGCCTATTCATAAATTCTTGCATGTCAAAAGACATAGTTTGCAAAGTGATCATAGACAGTGGAAGCACTAACAATCTAGTATCCATAGAGACGGTGGGAAAGTTGGAGATGAAGACAAATGCACACCCAAGGCCATATAAGGTATCGTGGTTGCATAAAGGGCATCAAGTCATGGTAAGTTAACAGTGCCAAGTTGAATTTAACATAGGAGGTTACAAAGATGAAATATTATTTGATGTAATTCCTATGGATGTATGTCATATTTTATTGGGAAGGTCATGGCAATATGACCAAAAGGTTATTCATGATGGAATAAAGAATACCTATACCCTAGAAAGGAATGGTAGGACACATCTATTCTTATCCATAGAAGACAAAGAGGAAGATATAGAAGCTATTCCAAGCATACTTCTCATGAGTGGGAAGGAACCAAAAGGTTGTTCATGATGGAAGAAAGAATACCTATACCCTAGAAAGGAATGGTAGGACACATCTATTGTTACCCATAGAAGACAAAGAGGAAGATCGCTATTCCAAGCATACTTCTCATGAGTGGGAAGGAGCTCTTAAAAGAAGTCAAGAAGGAGAAAGAAATGTAGTTTGTTGTAGTGAGGAAGCCTAGAGTTATCCTTACAAATAATTTTGTAGAAGATTTGCCTATAGAAATCTAGGAACTGTTAGAAAACTTTGTTGATATAGTCATGGATGAGTTACCACACTCATTGCCACCTATTACGAGCATAAGCCATCATACTGACCTTATTCTAGGAGCTAGTTTACCAAATAAAGCAGCTTATAGGTTGACACCTAGAGAGAATGAGGAAGTCAAAAATCAAGTCCAGGAGCTGTTGGATAAAGGGTTAGTCAGGGAAAGCCTAAGCCCATGTGCATTACCAACTGTATTGAGCCCAAAGAAATATGGAGGATGGAGGATGTGTATAGATTCTCGAGCCATCAACAAGATAACCATTAGATACAGATTTCGTTTACTGAGGATGGATGATTTGATGGACTGTTTAAGTGGAGCAAGCAATTTTTCCAAGGTAGACTTGAAGAGCGGACATCATCAAATAAGAATGAGAGAGGGAGATGAATGGAAAAAAACATTCAAGACGAATCAAGGATTGTTTGAATGGTTGGTCATGTCGTTTGGGTTGACAAATGCACCAAGTACATTTATGAGGTTGATGAATGAAGTGTTGAAAGACTTCATCGACAAATTTGTCATAGTATATCTAGATGCCATACTAATTTTTAGCAAGACAAAAGAAGAACACCTAAGACATATGAAAGTAGTGATGGAATGGTTGCAGCAAGAGAAGTTGTTGATAAATATAAAGAAGAGATCTTTTATGAAGAAGGAGCTCATATATTTGGGTTTCGTAATCTCTTCAAATGAATTGAAGATGGACCCATGAAAGGTGAGAGCAATCGGATAATTGGCATCACCGAGCAACATATTTGAAGTAAAAAGTTTTCATGGGTTAGCAAGATTCTATAGAAAATTTATCAGAAATTTCAATGGCATATGTGCACCCATGTTAGACACTGTGAAGAAGAAACACAAGCCCTTCAGTTGGAGGGAGGAAGATGAAAAAAGTTTCAAAGTGTTGAAAGAGAAAATCAAAGAGCATCCAATTCTGGTCTTACCAGATTTTGGAAAAACATTTCAGGTGAGATGTGACGCAAGTGGATTAGCTATTGGAGCAGTCTTGAGTCAGGAAAATAATCCAGTTGCTTATTTCAGTGAGAAACTGAATGATTCCAAGCAAAAGTATTCCATGTATGACAAGGAATTTTATGCGATGATTAAAGCTTTGAAAAAATGTAGGCATTATATAATTCCTAAAGAGTTTGTCTTGTACAACGATAATCATGCTTTGCAATTTATTACTAGGCAAGAAAAGTTGAATCAGAAACATGCAAAATGGGTAGAATGAATGCAGAATTTTACTTTTGTTATTAAAAACATTGTTGGAACTGCTAACAAAGTTGCATATGCTTTGAGTAGAAGAAGTTTGATTGTACAGGAATTCCAGGTGGAAACTTTGGGGTTCGAACACCTAAAGGAGATGTATAAAGAAGATGTAGATTTCAAAGAAGCTTACGAGGCATGCAATAATCATTTGTTGGGAGATAGAAGCCCATGGACTGAATATTTGATTTAGGATGGATTACTATTCAAGGGGAGCCAATTATGTATTCTAAAGTGCTCAATGAGAGACAACCTGCTGAAAAAAAACACAGTGGAGGTTTAGCTAGATAGTTTGGTCACGACAAGACATTTTCAAAATTGAATAATTCATATTATTGGCTGAACATGAGAGAAGAAGCGAGGAAATTTGTGAACAAATGCAGAATTTTTCAGTATGCAAAAGGAAGACAACAAAACACTGGTTTGTATCAACCATTACCAATTCCATAGAAGCCATGGGATGTAATCAATATGGATTTTGTTTTGGGATTGCCTAGAAATCAGAAAGGGAGCAATTCCATATTTTTTGTGGTGGAAAGATTCTAAAAAATGGCACATTTGATACCATGCCAGAAGACAAGCAATGCCACACACATCGCCAATCTATTTTTCAGAGAAGTAGTAAGACTACATGGATTTCCAAGGAGCATAGTTTCAGACAGAGACACCAAATTTGTAGGACACTTTTGGATAACTCTATGGAAGAGGTTGGGAACTAAATTATCCTTTAGTTCATCATATCACCCTCAGAAATATGGAAAAACTGAAGTAGTGAACAAGAGTCTTGGAAACTTACTGAGGAGTTTATTCACTGAGCAAGGTAGACAATGGGATCAAATTTTGGCACAAGCAGAATTTGCATTCAACAATTCAATGAACAGGAGCACATGAAAAAGTCCATTTGAAATTGTGTATGGTATAAAACCAAGGGGGATTATAGAATTGAGAAATTTGAATCAAGACGAGTTCAAAGTGTTGGAGCAGAAGACTTTGCTGTAGAAATACAGACACTCCATGACATAGTCAAATAACAGCTATAGGACAACAGTCAGAAATACAAGAGCATAGTTGATCAAACGAGAAGAGAATTTCAATTCGAAGTTGGAGATGAGGTTTTAGCTCATTTGAGAAAAGAGAGGTTTCCAAGGGGAACATATAAAAAGTTAAATATGAAGAATATTGGACCATGCAGAATTCTCAGAAAATTCACAGCCAATGCTTATGAGATTGAATTTCCAGACAATGTTGGGATATCGCCAATATTCAATGTTGCAGACTTATATCCTTACAGGAGAAATGAAGCGGGAGGATCAGATGATCAGAAAGAAATTTCATGGGAAGAGGAATTACCCATAGCAGAGAAACCTCATTTGGAGAGAAATATTGAGCAGAGAGATGGAAAGAAAACTAGGAGGAAGACATATCCTGAGTATCTGGTGAAATGGAAAGATCACCCAATGGAAGATGCAAGTTGGGTCACATAACTTGATATTTTGAGGCATGGAAAGATAGTACAGGATCTCATGGACAGGAGTCCATAATTTATTTTTAACCAGGGGAGTATGATGTAGGAGCATCGCCTTCAAGGTCGACAACGGACACGTGGAGGAAATCAGAAGAGAATTCAGCAATGCCTGAAATTCAAATCGGGCATTAAATCATAATTTAATTAGGTTGTTGAGATATTTTGTTGAGAAATTTGAATATTGTAACTTGTTTGAAAAGTCTCTAAGGACTGTAATAAATCGTAGACATGGAGTGTTGACTCTGTCTGATAGTAATTAGCAATTATTGTAATGGGACAGAGCAAGTAACAATTTTAAGTTTGAAATGATAGATTTCATAATAGGACGAGAAAGCTCACAGAGCCAGTCCTTAGATATTATGATTTTCAATTTGTAATAGAGATATACAGAGTAGAGTATGAAAGGATTGTAGTAGAACCAGAGTAGAATAGAGAAAAGGAACACCAATTGTATTTTTCATTTTTATGAATGAATAGAACAAAAAAATGTTTTTCCCAAAATGGACTGTTTTCATCTGAATGTGATTGCATGAATATTTCATTATGTATGTGGTATTTTTTCATTCTCGTTCTTGTATGAGAGTTCGAGAAGATGATTTCATGAAGTTGTAACGAAAGTGTATTAGTTTCAATCGTTTCTCTTCTGAACCGTGTATGCAAGGTGTGAATTCAAAAACACAAGGTGTGTGTTGACTGAGTCTTAGAATAGCTCAAAGAGAAGGGTTCAGAGAGAGGACAGAGGGAACTTGAGGATCCAAGTGCAAGGAACACATAGAGGCTATAAGTGGCCAAGTTTAGAAAGGATAACCTAAGAGAACGCCAATTGGGCATAAGGTATTTTCGTTTCAAGAAAATTCCTCGAATCTGATTTATTAGAGATCTTCAAATGCAAGGTGTGCATAAGAGGTTGTATATTCAAAGAGGACGAAGGTCAGGAAGGATAACACTTTTGAGTACATATCTTCAGTAGGGGAGAATTGAAGGATGAGGTCTTTGACACTTACAAAACTTTTTAATTCTGAGAGACGGGAAAGCTCAGGAGGAGGAGTACTATAGACCATCAAATCTAGTACAGAGGATCGATAGCCATCGTCTCTAGAGGAAGGCACACGAGGTTTAAACCTTGTGTATGAAAAGTGTAACAGAATCATCAAAGTCCCAAAAGTGTCAGAACCATTCGTCGTTATAAGACATGTGGCCAAGATCCAGAAGCCACCGGGGATTTATTTATCGGGAGACGAGAGTGAAGACTCTCCCAAATCGTTGAAAGGAAGAATGTCGGGATTTGATAATGATCATTGATCATCCAAAAAATATCATGACCATTGATCATGATTAATAGTTACAATCATCCATTGGAGGGGATAAGTGGCTATTGGTCGACATTTTGGCACCGGGGAAACGAAGGAGAAGACCGGGCCAAAATAGTGAAAGGGGTTTTCACGAAAGGATCAGAACCATCCATTTTGGAGGACGTGTGGTAGAGATTCGAAAGTCACTGGGAGTTGGGAGGTGAAGAATCTACAAAATCCCAAAAAGGATATCATTTGGATTTGATCTGGGTCTTTGATCAAGTGACATATCTGGACCGTAGATCCGAGAGGTATCGGGTCTCAGGGTTTCGGGGATTTGAAAGGGAAAGGAGGAGCACTGCATTTCGATTCCATGAATCATGAAATCCAAAGCACTTGGAGGAGTATCCCTAGGCCACAAGACAGGGCCGTGTGGATAAGGCTTAAAGGAGGATTCATTAGGCCCTTTTTGGGTTTTGTCATTTCGAAAGACAGGGAGCTGGGGAGATCTCACATGTAGGAGTCCCAAACTTCCGAAACATGAAAGGCACATAGTCTAGAGACTTGGGTCACATACCGAGGTCATGAGAGAGAAAATGAGTCAACGCAGAGGTATTTGTTGGCTTGGAAGGGAGAAGGGCATTGAAAATGTTAGCATGCATGCAGGGCTTCTCAAAGACAGCATCAGGGATGAAGGGACCTGTGGATCTATTCGAAGGATTCTAATGAGAACTAGAGAGCTATTTCGGCTCAGCAGGAAGGAACGATCCAGTGACTGGGAGGTCATGGAACCTACCGAAGGGTGAGGTAGGGGGTCTACATCATGATTGATAGTGGTAGCACCCATAATTTTATTCATCACAGGCTTGTATATGCACTTCATTGCTTTGTTTTCCATGTTTCTAATTTTCAAATTCTCATTGCCAATGGGGGTAATATGAAATGTGGGGGTTATTGTGAGAATTTCAAACTCCAAATGGGTGATTATCATATGAAATCCCACATTTTCTCTATTTCCATGGGTGATTGTGATATTGTATTGGGCATGGAATGTCTTCGCACTTTGGGACCAGTCACAATGGATTATCCATATTTTTTTATGAGCTTCCACCAAGAGGCTCACACCTATACCCTTCAAGGTCTCCAAGCAGGCTCCCCTTAAATCATCAGCTCTCACTGAATGGAAATTTTTTTGAAGAAAGGCCACCATGGTGTGATTTCTCAATTAATTCCATCTAGGTCACTTAACATGCCTTGCAAGTAGTTCCTCCTAGCCTGCAACTCATTTTGGACAAGTACCACAAGGTATTTGATGTTCCTACTGCCTTAGATCCCTCTAGGGGTGGGCATGATCATAGCATCCATATTCTTTCGGGAAATCAACACCCCAATTTACACCCCTACAAATATCCATTTTCTTAGAAAAATGAAACAGAAAATATGGTACAAGAATTATTAGAGGCGGGGGTAATTTGCCCGAGTACCAACCTGTATTATTCCCCAGTAGTGATGGTATTAAATCAAGAAGGTACTTGGTGCATGTGCCCTTATTTTCATGCCCTAGATAAGATAACCATCAAATATAAGTTTCCCATTCTGGTCATTGATAATCTATTGGATGAACTCCAAGGTGCTTGTGTATTCACCAAATTGGGCCTCCACTCAGGCTGTCACTAGATTAGTATGAAGGAGAAAAATATTCCAAATACTTCTTTCAGAACTCATGAAGGACATTATGAATTATTGTTCATGCCTTTTGGCCTTTTGACACAGCACCCCTACCTCAGTAGGGTATGCTTGACCTCCCGGTCTTTGGATCTTTCTACTTTCCTGAATTGAAATGGCTCTTTAGTTCCCACTGGAACCTAGAATGAATTCAATACCACAGGTCCTTCTTAGAAGTTACGCCTGTGGGAATAAGCACTAGGCGCAAACCTCCACTCCACATGACCACTGGTGTGACCAAAAACTTAATTCCAAAGGGCGTGTCATGCTTCATGATTTCATAACTTCCATTGAGAGGTAGTCCGACTCCTCTGATTCCTAAAACCCAAAATGGGCTAATGGTCCTTAGCTCATCCCCTATCTCTTCACTAATGTGACCTTCTCTGCTACCTGGGAACCAGTCTTCGAACATGTTAGGATTTCGCGTATTGGGGAACTACGATGTGACTTAACTCCCTTTTCCCGATAGACAAAATCATGATATTTCTTGCCACAGATTGACAGTCCAGACTCTTCCCATGATCAACGATCCAGTTTGTGTTGGGATTTCACGTATCGCGACTTCCGGGTAGTTGTTTCCTCCACATTTCAATTCCTGAAATGTCGAAACTGCAAAGCTCTAGATCAAATACTCTCATTGATCCCAATCTGAGGATTGTTATCCCAGCTGAGCTTGTGATTGTTTAAGGACTCTCACCTTTAACCTTCATGTAACCCTATTAGATCCAAGTGTCCATGAAATTTCAGTGATTCTCCCTCTGAGAATTTCAATGGTCCATTCAACTTCTCAAATATTCCTGACCAAATGACTTGGCATCCTTTCTACTAATCTTGGTTTTCTACAAGGTAACTTTGACCCTTGTCCTTCCTTTCCACTTTCGTATACTCTATCTTTCCTGAGCTTGATTCTTTGCTGCAAACTAGAGGATTGTAAGGAGTCTTGCTGCACTCCTTATGGCCTTCACGATAATCTCTGATTATTTGAAATATTCTAACTCTGCACACTCTTTGCAACAATAGTTCATCAACCACTCACTGGGTTGGAAAAGTCTAAGACTTCAACTTTCCTGTGCACACCTTGCATGGCTTTGTTGGTATAAGAACAACTCTATCTCTCCTGAGATTTTTCTAAGGTAAAACTCGGAGTCTTGTCAATGCACTCCTTGCAGGAATTCTCAGGAAGAGAAACAATTGAAAATCATACTCTCCCTCTCACAGACTTCATACATTTAACATGAAATCATATACATACAAAAATTGAAACAAATGCATAACAGAGCATATAAGAAAACTGTAAACATACCATTCAATAGATGCAAATAGTATCCATAACAACACCATGAAATTAAGTCAAATAATTTTTATATTAACTCAAGTTCTTCTTTACATGGGTTTTGCAGTAACAACTATCTTCTTATACAACTTCTACAGCTCCCCTTTCTTCTCTATTCTCCTATTCTCTCTCTTGCTTTGCTATCTCTATTCTATCTTGAGAGTTATGATACAATACCATACATATGAGGGATCTTTCTTGAGTTTTCCCTCCTACTACTCAAGCTATCTAATCAAATTAAAGTCTACATCTACTTTACATTTATTACATTTATTGTTCACAACCGGTAGATGAGAGAAATACTCAAGATCTGCGTTACAATCTCCAAACCATAAAAGTAAATATATCCTTTCATATATTACATTAATTATCCATCTTTTAAAATTCAAAACGTCTTCAAAATGAGTGATGGTGCGTATCCAACTATCCTCCACTTTTGTTCTTTCTTACGATGCTCCTGCATCATACTTCTCTGTTTGAAAAATTCATGGACTCCTACCCATGAGTTCCTGCACTGTCTATCCATGTTTATGGATATCTGCTTCGCTCTCCCAACTGGCATCCTCAATCAGGTGTCCTTTCCACTTTACCAAATACTCAAGATATGTGTTCCTCCGATTCTTTTTGCTAACTCTCTGATCAATGATCTTTTCCATCTGTGGCTTTTCAGCTACAGGCATCTGTTTGACCCCCTAAATTTTCTTCAGACTCTTTGCTCCATCTGTTTCATTTTCTCTGTAAGGATACAGATCTGCTACGTTGAATATGGGTGATATGCCCACATCATCTGGAAATTCGATCTCATAAGCATTTGCCTCAAATTTTCTCAAAATCTTACATGAACCTATCTTTTTCATCTTCAGCTTATTATATGCTCCCCTTGGGAACCTTTCTTTTATTATATGTGCTAAGACTAGTTCCCCCACTTCGGATTGAATCTCTCTTCTGTGTTGATTTTCTCTACGCTTGTATTCTTGGTTGGAACTCTGCAACCACTCTTTATCTTACTGTGGAGCTCTTGCATCTCTACTGAAAAATATTCCACTCCAACACTTCTAAATTCATTTTGCTCTAAGTCTCTTAACTCAGATACTCCTCTCGGCTGCATTCCATACATTGTTTGGAATGGGATCTATCCCATTCTCCTGTTAGGTGAGTCGTTGTATGCAAATTCTGCTTGCGGCAGAATCTGATCCCACTGATTGTGATGTCCAGCTACCAAAATCCTCAATAAGTCTCCCAAACTTCAATTTACTACCTCGGTTTGTCCATCTGTCTGAGGGTGATATGTTGAGCTAAAAGATATATTTATCCCTAGCTTATTCCATAGTGTTCTCCAGAAATGAACAACAAATTTGGTATCCCTGTATGAAACAATAATTTCTGCACATTTGTTCTCATCCTTGGCCAATAATACAAACTTTTTAGTTGTGCAAATTTTTTGTCATGGCTGAAGTGTCCAACCAATCCTCCACTATGAATGTCCTTCAGAATATTCTCTCTCATAGAACTCTTCGGGATACACAATTGATTTCCTTTGAATAGTAATCCATTTCCTTTGAATAGTAATCCATTCTAAATTAAATATTCAATCCATTGGATTTTGCCTCTCAGAACAGGATTCTCACATGCTTCGTAAGCGTCCTTGAAATCTGAATCATCTCTCTACATATCCTTAAGTCTATCAAAACCTAAGGTCTTCACACGAAACTCTTGCAGAATCAAAAATTTTCTGCTCAATGCATCAACAACCTTTTTAGCATTTCTAGAAATGTGATTTATAACAAAAGTAAAGTTTTGCATATATTCCACCCATTTTGCATGATTTTGGTTCAATTTCTCTTGTCTCGTTATAAATTGTAAAGCATGGTTGTCTCTATATAAAACAAACTCTTTCGGAACTAGGTAGTGCCTCCATTTCTTCAGTGCTTGTATGACTACATAAAATTATTTATCATATGTGGAATATTTCATCTTGGTCTTGTCTAGCTTCTCATTGAAGTATGCAACTGGTCTATTGTCTTGAATGAAGACTGCTCCAATTACAAATCCACTTGCGTCACATCGTACTTGAAATGTTTTACTAAAATATGGAAGAACCAGAACTGGTTGTTCAGTTATCTTTGAATTAAACAACTTGAAATGTTTCTCCACTTCCTCTGTCCAATGACAATATTTATGTCTTTTATTGACTGTGTCCATCATTGATGCACAAATTCCACTAAAACTTCTGATGAACTTCCTGTAAAAATTGGCTAATCCATGGAAGCTTCTAACTTCAAAGATATTCCTTAGTGACGACCACTCTTTGATTTCTTTTACCTTTTCAGGATCCATCTTCAACTCATTCGAAGAAATCATAAAACCCAAATAAATGAGTTCCTTCTTCATGAAAGATGACTTCTTCAGATTTATTAGCAACTTCTCTTGCTGCAACCTCCTCATCACTAGATTTAAAGGTCTCAAGTGTTATTCCTCAGTCTTACTGAATATCAGTATATCATCAAGATACATAATCACAAATTTCCCAATGAAATCCTTCAATACTTCATTCATCAATCTCATGAAAGTACTTGGTGCATTATTCAAGCCAAATGGAATGACAAGCCACTCATACAACCCTTCATTCGTCTTGAATGATGTCTTCCATTTATCACCTTCCCTCATTCTAATATGATGATATCCTCTTTTCAAATCAATTTTTGAAAAAAAACTTTACTCCACTCAAGCAATCCATCAAGTCATCCATCCTAGGTAAAGGAAATCTATACATGATGGTGATTTTGTTTATAGCCCTCGAATCTATACACATTATCCATCCACCATCCTTCTTCGGACTTAAAAATGTTGGCACAACGCATGGACTCAAGCTTTCTCTAACCAACCCTTTTCCCATCAAATCATGGACTTGCTTCTTAACCTCTTCATTCTCATGCAGCGTTAGTGTGTATGTTGCTTTGTTTGGTAAAATTGCTCCCGGTATAAGGTCAATACGATGGCTTATACTTCTCATGGGTGGAAATGAACAAGGTAAATTGTCCACCACTATATCAACGAAATTCTCCAACAGTTCCTGAATTTCCTCAGGTAGATCATCTATTGAAGTGCTGGTCAAGATGACTCTAGATTTCCTCACCAAAACAAACTTCATTTCTTCCTCTTTATTTACTTCATCCATAAGTTCTTTCCCACTCATGAGAAGTATAATATTGCTTGTTTCTTATTTCACCTTCTTGTCTTCATGGATAACATTTATGTCATATTGCCATGGTCTCCCCAACAAAAGATGACAGACATCCATGGGAATAATATCACATAATATCTAATATCTACATCCCCCTATCTTAAATTCAACTAAACATTGTTTAGTGATTGTTACTTGATGTCCTTTTTGCAACCACGAAACCTTTTATGGGCTTGGATGTGCAACTGTCTCTAATTCCATATTTTCCACCATTTCTGTGGATATAAGGTTATCTTTACTTCCACTATCCACTATCACCTTGCATACCCTATCCTTGGTCTTGAAAGTAGTTCTGAACAAAATGTTCCTCTCGACTGGGTTCTCTATCTCCTTTTCTAGCTTCAAGAGAATTTTCCTCATCATCAAAGATCTTTTGCCTTCTGCATCTTCTTCCTCAACATTTCACCTTTGTGGTTCTGAAATGTGAGCTTCACCTCCTCCATCTCTTTTTATATTGGAACATTCGAAAGATTTGTGTCTGATCTTTCCAGAGACAAAAAACTTTATTTCACCACCTCTGCTTCTTCCTTTTCCTCTTGCTCGATGAAAAGTGTTCCTATCGACATATTGTCTTCCCTGTGAACTTCCTCCCCTTTTTGGGTGATTATGAGGCTTATTTTCTTCATCTCTAGCTTTTGTGCTCTATCTTGGGAAACACCTTTGCCTCTGCTCTGACTTCTACCTCTACCCCTCTGACCTTGCTTTCGGGGAAATTTCTCTTCTTCCCTCAAAGAAATATGATAAGCATCTTCTACATTCCTAATTGTCACCATACTCATTTCATCTTGAATCTAATATCTCAGGCCATTCATGTATCTGGAAACCTTTTCATCATCACTCTCATGACGACATGCTTTGATGTTTAACCTGTAAAATTCCTCATTGTATTCCTTCACTGTCATCCCTTTCTGTATCAAATTCTGCATTCTTCAAAATATATTGATTTGGTAATCCCTGAGTATGAATTTGGATTTCATCTTTGTGACCATATTATCCCAACTTTTGATTCATTGTTTTCCTTTGCAACGCCTGTCAACTTGTAGTTCATCCCACCACAATGTTGCATGTACTTTCAGTCTAGTGGTTGTGTTCTTAACTTTCTTGTCCTCTTCGATATCTTCATAATCAAAGTATTTATCCAGATCTCTAAACCAATCTAGCATCTCCTCAATATCTAAGCTTTCTTCATACAACGGGATGTCCATCTTTTCCGTGGCACCTATTCTTGCAACAAATTTGAATAGACGTTCCTCTGTAGCATCTTTGACTACAACTTCTTCTTCGAATCCAGCTTCATTCTCATTCTTGGCCTCACTGACATCTCCAGTATCAGGTGTTTTCCTCTGTGTTATCTCCATGGCATATAATCAAGCATGAAGTTCTCTCATTTCACTTTCCATGGTTGGATCGGGCATTTGCCTTTCCTGACATCTTCTCGGAGACATTGTTTCAATCTATCCACGTAGAATTTAATTACAACCGTTTCATGTCTTTCCTTCACAGAAAAAAAAATTTGTTCGCTATGCTCTGATATCACTTGGCATAGAGCCCCTACCTCAGCAGGGTTTGCTTAACCTCCCAGTCTTTGGATATTTCTACTTTCCTGAACTAAAATGGATCCTTAGTTCCCACTGGAACCTACAATGCATTCAATACCATAGGTCCTTCTTAGAAGTTACTCTTGCACGAATAAGCACTAGGCGTGAACCTCCACTCCACGTGACCACCGGTGTGACCAAAGCCTTAACTCCAAAGGGTACGTCATGTTTCATGATGTCAGAACTTCTGTTGAGAGGCAGTCTGACTCCTCCTATTCTCGAAACCTAAAATGGGATAATGTTCCTTAGCTCATCTCTTATCCCTTCACTAATGTGACCTTATTTGTGATCTGGGGCCCAATCTTCGAACGGGTCGATATTTTGCATATCGGAGAATTGCGATGTGAATTATCTCCCTTCGCCCGATATCTGAAATCACAATATTCCTTGCCATATATCGACGGTCCAGACTCTTCCCATGATCAATGATCCAGATATTGTTGGGATTTCGCATATCGCGACTTCGAGGTAGTTGTTTCCTCCATGCTTCAAGTCCCGAAATACAAAAACTCCAAATCTCTAGATCAATGACTCTCGTTGATCCAAATATGATGACTGTTATCCCTTCTAAGATTGTGAGTGATTAAGGACTCTCACCTTCAACCTTCCTGCAACCCTATCATATCCAACGGTCCACAAAATTTCATTGATTCTCCCTCTGAGAATTTCAACCGTTCGTTTAGGTTCTCAAATATTCATGACCAAATGACTTGGCATCCTTCCTCCTAAGCTTGGTTTTCTACGAGGTAAATTCAACCCTCATCCTTCCTTTGAAATTTCACAGACTCTATCCTTCCTGAGCTTGATTCTTCGCTGAAAACTCGAGGATTCTAAGGAGTCCTTCATGCACTCCTTGTTGCCTTGACGATAATCTTTGATTATTTGAAATATTCTAACTCTACACACTCTTTGCAATAGTAGTTCTTCAACCACTCACTCGGTTGGAAAAGCATAAGACTTCAACCTTCCTATGCACACCTTGCACGAATCTATTGGTATAAGAACAAATCTATCTCTCCTGATCTTTTTCTGAGGTAAAAATCAGAGTCCTGTCAACACACTCCTTGCGGAATTTCACTGCACTCCTTTTAGTAATTCTCAGGAAGAGAAGCAATTGAAACTCATACTCTCCCTCTCACAGAATTCATACATTGAACATGAAATCATATACATAAAAACATTGAAACAAATGCATAACAGAGCATATAAGAAAACTGTAAACATACCATTAAATAGATGCAAACAATATCCATAACAACACCATGAAATTGAGTCAAAGAATTCTTATATTAACTCAAGTGCTTCTGTACATGGGTTTTGCAGTAACAACTATCTTCTTATGCAACTTCTACAACTCTCTTTTCCTTTCTATTCTCCTATGCTCTCTCTTGGTCTATTATCTCTATTCTATATTGAGAGTTATGATACAATACCATACATACAAGGGAACTTTCTCGAGTTTTCCCTCCTACTAATCAAGCTATCTAATCGAATTAAAGTCTACATCTACTTTACATTTATTACATTTATTGTTCACAACTGATAGATGAGAGAAATACTCAATATTTACGTTACAATATCCAAACCATAAAATAAAATATATTCTTTCAGATATTACATTAATTCTCCATCTTTTAAAATTCAAAATGTCCTCAAAATGAGCATTGGTGTGTATCCAACTGTTCTCTGATTTTGTGCTTGATTACAATGCTCCTACATCACCTTTGCAATGCTCCATCCACCTTCTAAAGACTCGTGAATAGAGTATTGAAGCCTTACCTTCAGAATTTTCTCTTGGTTTTCTTTTATGACATCCTCATTTACAACCACACTTGGGATAGCCACCTTCTTCATGTGGACAAGGTCCTTCACTTGTTGCAGGACCACAAATTGTTTGTCAGAAAGACCAAATGTTCCTTTGGATCCAACAAAGTAGAATACTTGCTACACATTGTGAGTCGCAAAGGGGTTAAAGTAGATCCCAAAAATATACAAGATATGCAAGAGTGGTAGTAACCCACAACCCTAAAACGCCTAAGGGGTTTTCTAGGTCTCACAGGATATTGCAGGAAATTTTCCACCGTTATTAAAAAATTTCTAATCCCTTGACCAACCTTTTTAAGAAGAATGCATTTCATTGGAGTCTTGTTGTGGAGAAATCCTTCATATAGTTAAAGAGAACCATGTGCACTACTCCTGTCCTAGACACGCTTGACATAGGAGAAACCTTTGTGGGTGAACTAGATGCTTATGGAATTGGTATAGGAGTTGTACTCACACAAGATGGTTGACCTTTGGCCTTTACTATCCAAGCGTTGAGTGGCCAAAATTTGGGTAGATCCATGTATGAAATAGAAATTATGGTCATTCTCCATGTGGTGCACACCTGGCGACCATATCTTTTGGGACGCCATTTTCAAATCAAGATAGATCACCATAGTATAAAATATTTTTTGGAGAAGGACTTAACCTCCCCAGAACAAAACAAGTGGTTGACTAAAATGTTGGGTTATGATTATGAAATCATATATAAAAGTATCAAATGAAATATAGTAGCAGATGAATTATAATGAGACCACGAGGAGGATGGTTCCCTCTTTTTCTTATCCTTACTAGTCCCTAATTGGATTGAGGAAATATGCCAAGAGTGCTAACACACCTAACTATCACCAGGGTAATTCAACACCTTCAAGAGAACCTTAATCCCCCCATAGGATACACTTGGAAATACAATATTCTCATATAAAAATATCACTCCGTTCTCTCACCATATTCAACACTCAAGCAGAGACTCTTAAATGAGTTACACTCCTGAGCTATTGTGGGTCACTCAGGCTTCCAAAATAGCTATGTGTGTGCTCAAAATTCCTTCTTTTGGGCAGGAATGAATAAGAATATCCTTCACTTTGTCACTGAATGTGAGGTGTTCCAACATAATAAGGGTGAAACTATCAAGTCTTTAAGATCCCTACAACCCTGATCATTTCCTTCTTCTATGTGGAAAAACTTCTGCATGGAATTTATAGTGGGCATCCCTAAAGATGGGAACAAGTATGTCATCATGTTAGAGTTTGATTTCCTCTGCAAGTATGCTCATTTGTATGCCTTACCCCACCCTTTCACACTGGCACACATAACACAAGTATTTCTTGATCAATGTTTCAAATTACATGGCATGCCCACTTCTATTGTATCTTATCATGACCCAACCTTGACCAACACATTTTGGAAAGAACTCTTTAAATTGCAGGGCATCGAACTAAACATGAACACAACCTATCATCTCGAGTATGATGGCCAAACAGAAGTGGTCAATAAATTTTTGGATAATTACTTGAGATGTTTTTCTTCGGATAAACAACACCAATGGGTGCAATGGCTCCCTTTGAAAGAATGGTGGTACAACACTTCCTATCATACAACCACTAAAATAAACCCATATAAAGTAGTGTATGACCAATGCCCACCTATAGTCACCATCTATATTCCAGGCACATCAAAGGTCCAATCTATTGATACAATGTTGCAAGCTCTAACCGCCACCTGTTGGTTGTGGAGCCTGATTATCTTCCTAATTTAGAGGTCTTTTACTTTCAGTCATGTTTATACCCCATGAAGTATTTACACTCTAGAATTATGTACACTCTTCCACACAGGGGAGTGCAGAGGGGGGGTACCGTAAATGTATATTGTATATTGTAAATTTCATTGTAAATCTGGACCGTTCATTATAAGTTCACAGATCTAATGATAGAGATTATGTTAGGGTTTTTTGCCCTATAAGAAAACCCTCTTTTATGAGGGAAATGTATTGAGGCTATGATTGATGGTGAATATTGTATTCTAAGATAGGAGACTATGAGAGAAAGAAGAAGAAGTTACAGTGGGTTTGTTGTAGGTTGTATCCCTTCATATGCTAGATAATAATAAAGGAAGGACCTGGCAATTTCTCTGGTGGACATAGCCCACATTGGGTGAACCATGTAAATCTGTGTCTCTATTGTATTGTGTATCTTATGTGTTTTGTTTCCGCATTTGTTTTATTTTATTGCTCCATGGTCCTGTTTTTCTAACAACTGGTATCATAGCGAAAGGTAACTCGCAGGAAAAGAGGGTTCCTGGTTCGAGTGGGAGAAATGTCGGAAGAAAGAAAGTTTAGGGTCGATAAATTTAAAAGCCAAAACTACCAGTTATGGATGATGCAGATGGAAGACTATTTATATCAGAAGGATCTATTCCTACCATTGGGCGGAATAGCAAAGAAGTTAACGGATATGAAGGAAAAAGAATGGGAGATTCTTGACAGAAAGGCTCTAGGAACAATACGGCTGAGCCTGGCAGCATTGGTGGCTTTCAATATTTCCAAAGAAAAGACAATGAAGGTTTTGATGGATGCATTGGCCAAATTGTACGAAAAACCCTTGGCATCCAATAAGGTATTTCTAATGAAGATATTATTTAATATGAAGATGTCGGAATGTGGGTCTGTTGCAGATCATTTAAATGATTTTAATACGGTTAATAATCAACTAAGTTCTGTAAAAGTGGACTTTGATGATGAGGTCAGGGCTCTTCTAATTTTTTTCTCATTTCTAGAAAGATGGAATGGCTTGGTCATGGCTGTAAGTAACTCTGTCTCTGGTTCAAATGCTTTAAAATTTGATGATGTTGTTGGTGTTATCCTTAGTGAGGAAATGTGACGGAAAATCACATGTGAGACATCAGGAAATGTGTTGAACATGGAGAACAGGGGAAGACAAAAGGATAGCGGAAAGGGTTTCAGGAACCATGGGAATTCTAGGAAGGGCGGATCCAAATCCATACTTGGAAAGATAGAGTGTTGGAATTGTGGGAAGAAAGGACATCTGAAGAAAGACTATAGAGATCCAAAGAAAAAAAGAGATGGACAGCAGGAGAGAAATCAGGAAGCAAATGTAACAGGTGATGTGTTACAAGATGATTTGATTCTTTCTATAGATAATATTTCTGAGTCTTGGGTAGTAGATTCAGAGGCTTCATTTCATGCCACACCCCATAGGAAACATTTTCTATTTTATGTTCAAGGTGATTTTGGACAGGTTCATTTGGGTGACGATACACCATGTAAAATTGTTGGAATGGGAAAGGTAAAAATAAAGCAATGCAATGGAAACCAATGGTTGTTGAAAGAGGTAAGACATGTTCCAGATTTAAGGAAAAATCTAATTTCAACAGGGTAGTTGGCAAGTGAAGTTTGTATATCCATATTTACATATAAGACCTGGAAGGTCATCAAAGGATCATTGGCGATAGCGAAAGGAGAGAAGGTAGGTACATTGTATTTATGTACTGGTAATACTGACTCTTCTATCTCTTTATCTTCTACATGAGTGGATACAACATTGTGGCATCATAGGCTTGGACACATGAGTGAGAAGGGGATGCATATACTTCTCAAAATAAATTTGTTGCCAGATCTTAAACAAATTAATTTGGACTTCTGTGAGCATTGTGTTTATGGAAAACATAAGAGAATCAGATTTCTCAGAGTCAGAAAAGAAAAGAAGAGTGAAAGGTTAGAGCTTGTCCATACAGATGTATGGGGACCAACTCAGGTATCATCTCTTGGTGGCTCTCATTATTATATTACTTTTATTGATGATGCAACTAGAAAAACTTGGGTTTATTGCATTTGACAAAAATATGATGTTTTTGATACTTTTAAGAAATTGAAAGCTTTTGTTGAGAATGAGACAGGAAAAAAATTGAAGTGTCTCAGATCGGACAATGGAGGTGAATATTTCAGCAATGCTTTTTATGATTACTATTCATACCATGGGATTCATAGAGAGAAGAGAGTTCTAAGAACACCACAAGAAAATGTTGTGTCATAAAGGATGAACAGGACAATCATGGAGCGTGCAAGGAGTATGAGATTGCATGTTGGTTTGCCCTTACAATTTTGGGCAGATGCTGTAGATACTGTTGTTTATTTAATAAACAGAGGAACTTCAAGCTCTTTGGATGGTAGAATTCTAGAGGACGAATGGACATGAAAAAAGGTAAACTATTCTTTTTTAAAAACTTTTGGTTGTGAAGTATTTGTCCATATTGATAAAGAAAATAGAACATAGCTTGAGGCAAAATCCAAGAAGTGTACCTTTATTGGATATGGTGTTAATGATTTTGGTTATCACTTATGGGATTATGAAAATAACAAAATCATTAGGAGTAGAGATGGCATATTCAATGAGAAGGTCATGTACAAAGATCAG
>ML785012.1:215946-228356 GCA_009831015.1 Picea engelmannii
AACAGGTACCTCAAACACCTGCAAGTGTTGTTAGAAAATCTACCAGGTTAAGTATACCCCCTGAACGATACTCTCATTCATTTTATTATTTATTGTTGACTGATTCTGGTGAACTAGAATGTTATGAAGAGGCAATGCAGGTAGACACCAAAAGGAAGCGGGAGAAAGGCATGAAAGAGGAAATGGATTCCTTGGTAAACAACCATACTTGGGACTTGGTTCAGTTGCCTACAGGAAAAAGAGCATTGCATAATAAATGGGTTTACAAGTTGAAGGAATAATATGGAGGAGAAAAGTGGTACAAGGATAGACTTGTTGTAAAGGAGTTTGCACAAAATAAAGGTATAGATTTTGATGAAATATTTTCTCCTGTTGTTAAAATGACTTCAATTAGAACTATTTTAAGTCTTGTGGTAGTAGAAGATTTGCATCTTGAACAGTTATATGTAAAAACATCATTTCTCCATGGGGATTTGGAGGAAGATATTTATATGCAGCAGCCACAGGGGTATGAGGTCAAAGGGAAGGAGAATTTGGTATGCAGGTTGAAGAAGAGATTATATGGCCTAAAGCAAAATCCAATGCAATGGTATCTGAAGTTTGACAGGTTTATGACAAAACAGGGTTATAGTAGATGTCATTCTAATCACTGTGTTTATTTTAAAAGGCTAGAAAATGGAAGCTTTATTATCTTGCTATTGTATGTAGATGACATGTTTGTTGCAGGGTCTAATATGTAGGATATAAATGTGCTCAAGAAGAAATTAGCCAATTCATTTGCGATGAAGGATTTGCGTGCTGCAAAGAAAATCCTTGGTATGAGAATAACAAGAGAGAGGGAAAATCGCAAACTGACATTGTCTCAGGGTGAGTACATAGAGAAGGTGTTGGAGAGATTTAGAATGTAGAATGAAAAACTAGTTAGTACACCTTTGGCCATCCATTTCAAATTAACTAAGGAAATGTGTCCCAAGACAGAGGAGGAGATAGAATACATGTCCAGGGTGCCATATTCATCAGCAGTTGGCAGCTTGATGTATGCAATGGTTTGCACAAGACCAGATATTGCACATGCAGTGGGAGTTGTGAGCAGATATATGAACAATCCAGGTAAAGAACATTGGGAGGCAGTAAAGTGGATTCTCAGATACTTGAGAGGTACTGCTAATCATGCATTATGTTTTGGAGGTTCAGAAACTGTTCTACAAGGATATGTTGATTCAGATATGGCAGGTGATAAAGATAGCAGGAGGAGTACCACAGGGTATGTGTTTACTATAGGTGGAACAACAGTAAGTTGGATTTCAAAACTACAAAATATTGTTTAACTTTCAACAACAGAGGCAGAGTATGTTGCTGCTACAGAGGCTAGTAAAGAGATGATTTGGTTATAGAGGTTTATGGAGGAATTGGGAAAGAAGCAAGAGAATAGCAGGTTGTACTGTGACAGTGAGAGTGTCATTCATCTTGCAAAGAACTCAACCTTCCATTCAAAGACTAAGCATATACAGTTGAGGTACCACTTCATATGATCTGCCTTGGAAGATGGACATTTGAAGTTGGAAAAGATACACACTAGCCAGAATCCTGCAAACATGTTAACAAAGGGAGTAACCAGGGAGAAACTGAGTTCCTGCTTAGTTTCAGTTTGTATTCAAGAATGAATATGAAGATGAGAAATTTTCCAGGTCCAAGAAGGTTCAGAGTCCAACAAATAAAATAGTGTTGGACTTGTTGAGATCAGTCTCCAAGTGGGAGATTGTTGGTTGTGGAGCCTGATTATATTCCTGATTCAGAGGTCTTTTACCTTTAGCCGTGTTTATACCCCATGAAGTATTTACACCCCAGAAGTATGTACACTCTTCCACGTGGGGGAGTGTAGAGGGGGGGTACCCCCTCTGTGGGGTCGGGGGGGGCTATCCCCCCAACTGGGTGGTCTGGGGGAAAGCGGGCCCCTAATTGGGGTTCTGGGGTAGTGTCCCCTGATGGGGGTTAGAGGGAAAAGCCCCCGAAGGAAAAATTGCCTTGTAAATGTATATTGTATTTTCATTGTAAATCTGGACCATTCATTATAAGATCGTAGATCTAACGATAGAGATTATGTTAGGGTTTTTTGCCCTAGAAGGAAACCCTCTTTTATGAGGGAAATTTATTGCGGCTATGATTGACGGAGAATATTTTATTCTGAGATAGGAGACTATGAGAGAAAGAAGAGGAAGCTACAATGGGTTTACTATAGGTTGTATCCCTTCATATGCTAGATAATAATAAAGGAAGGACCTGACAATTTCTCTGGTGGACGCAGCCCACACTGGGTGAACCACGTAAATTTGTGTCTCTATTGTATTGTGTATATTCCGTGTTTTGTTTCCACATTTGTTTTACTTTATTGCTCCACGGTCCTGTTTTTCTAACACCACCCTTGTAGCTTTGAAGGATAACATCAATATGGCCCAAAATCACATGAAGTAATAGGAAGATCAACATCATTCCAAAAGGGTTTTCCAGGAAGGTGATCACGTGCTTCTCTAGCTCCAACCTTATAAACAAACATATCACAAAACATAGGGACATTACAAGTTGGCACCGAAGTTTTATGGGCCCTACCAAATCCTCAAGTGTATTGGTTCAGTGGCCTACAAATTGGCCCTTCCAACTACTTCCAAAATCCATTCGATGTTCCATGTTTCTGTTTGGGTCCTAACCCACACATAGGTAGAGAAATATATTCATATGTAATAAAGGTAAATATTAATAAGGCCTTTCAATAAAATAGAATAAGGCGGATGTAAGAAGACCTAATAGAAGCTTCCGCTTCTAGAAGAATCTTCCTCTAGATGCTTCTCTTGATAGACATATTTAGTATAAATAAGGGTCGAGGGTATGAAAACCCTAGCTTGGAGATTATTGTAACAGAGCGTTGCTTGACTGGAGGTTTCCCCCTCGAAGAGGCTCGTGAACATTTCTTTCTGAATCAAAGTGATATTTATGTTGTTGTTCTTATATCATTTATGTGTTATTGTGGAGATTATGCTGGTTATATTACTGTTATTCTGCCATTTCTAGCATTTTATTTATGTTCTGCATACTTTTTATATCTGGTATATTATAGTTTCTTGTGTGAAGAAAGTGGTGGGACAAAATTGTAGAGTCCAAACCATCCTTCCAGAACTATATGAAGAAGGCTCCCTTTGGCTCCAACCAGAAGTCATCCTCAATGCCCATGAACGTCAGTTGCACTATTGGACTATCAAGGAAGTACTAATCTAGTGGAAGGACACATCACCAGAGGATGTAACTTGGGATCCAACTTCCATACTACAGTAGTTTCCACACCTTCATCCTTGAGGACAAGGTTGTTTTTTAAGGGGGAGGGTATGTTAGGATCCAATCCTAACTCCTCTTCATGGATCATTAGTTAGTAGGATATGTTTTCTATGTAATAAAGCATGACATTAGTTAATAAGGACTATTAAATAAAGGAGAATAAGTCAATGTAAGAAGACCTTATAGAAGTTCATGCTTCTACAAAGATCTTCCTCTAGAATTTTCCTTAGAAGGTAGAATTAGTATAAATAAGAGTAGGATGTATTGGATATTGTGTCTTATAGATTATTGTAATGGAGATCTACTCTACTCGAGCTTGCCCCGTCGAAGAGGCAAGTGAAAATTGTTTTCATTAATAAAGGTGCTCTATATGGTGTTATTCTAGTATTATTCTGATATTATTATGGATATATCATTGTTGTTCTACCATTGCCTACTAAATATTTATGTTTTTCATTTCATATTATATTATATCTAAAATATTGCAATGGCATGAGAGGATGGGACACAATGGAGAAAAAGGACTTCGAGCTATTCAAAGAAAAGGTATGGTCGAAGGCTTTCCTGAATGTGCTTTAGAAGTCAACTTTTGTGAACATTGCATATATGTAAAACAAATTTGGGTGAGGTTCCCATATGGAGAGACAAGGGAAAATGGGATTATAGAACTGGTGCATAGTGATGTGTTTGGCCCAGTTACAATTCCTTCACTTGGTGGATCCTTGTATTATGTCTCCTTCATAGATAATATTTCTAGGAAGACATGGATATATTTTCTGAGGAAGAAATCAGAGCTTTTTGAGAGATTTAAGGAGTTTAAAGATCTTGTGGAAAACTAGAAAGAGAAGAGGATTAAAGTGTTGAGGAATGACAATAGTGGTGGATTATATGGAAAATAATTTAATTAGTTATTTAAGCAGTGTGGCATATTATGAAAAAATACTACACCATATACCCCACAACAAAATGGAGTTGCCGAGAGAATGAACAAAACATTGGTGGATAAGGCAAGGAGAATGCTCAGTGGTGCTGGGCTCACAAAAGAATTGTGGGCAGTGGTAGTCAAAACTGCAAGATATATGGTAAATATGTCTCCTTAGTCAACGCTACTCGACACAAATCCAAATTAGGTATGGTATGGTAAGAATCCTTCAGTGGCACATCTTAAAGTATTTGGTTGTGATGCATTTGTGCATATTCCCAGAAAAAAAGACAAATATGGACAAGAAGGTTGTCAAATGTATTTTCATTGGATATAAAGAAGGAATGAAAGGATATAATCTCTGGGATCCTCCATCAAGGATAAAAATGTACAGTTGAGATGTGGTCTTGAGATAGTTCAGAGGAAAGTACGAGCCTGAAGAAGCTATTCATACCAAGAATAATCTTTATACGATGTGGTTTGAACTGAGGAATGAAGAATATGATTTATATGAGTTGATTGAATCTGAGGAAGAGGTGGAAACTATGACTCCGATGGTATGGAGGTTAGGAAGAATAAGAAAAGAGGTTGAGAGGTATAGTCCATTTGACATCCATTCTGCATTCATGCTAACTTTCATCGATGATGATCCCAAATCGGTTGGGGAGATAGTCGAATCGAAATATTGTAACCTCTAGAAGGATAATACCCAAAGACACAAGAAGAAATAAAGAATATGACACATGTTCCCTATGTAAGTGTTTTTTGTATTCTAATGTATGTGATGGTTTTCACTTGACCATACATTTCCCATGCAGTGGGAGTGTTGAGAAGGTACATGTCGACACCTTGACATGAGCACTTTATAGTTGTCAAGAGTGTATTAAGGTATTTGTGTGGAATGAAGGACTATGCTATATGCTATCAAGGAAAACCTAGAGGTGACAGTGGTAAAGTAAATGTACATGGCTTTGTGCATGTTGACTAGGATGGAGATCTGGATCAACATAGGTCGACCAACAAATATGTCTTCAAGATGTTTGTTGGAGCAATAATCTATATGAGTAAGAGACAGGTGGTCGTAGCCTTGTAAAAAATAGAAGTTGAATACATGACGACCACTCATTGAAGAAAATAAGTGGTATTCCTTCAAAGGTTGTGTTAAAGGATCGGGTTTGAGCAGAGATATATGAAGGAGAGTTGCAACAGTTAAAGCACAATATTTATGGGAAAGAACACTTCTTATCATTCAAAGACTAAGCACATTAATGTATAATACCATTTCATAAGATATATGGTGGAAAGAAACAAGTTGCTACTGGAGAAAGTAGACACGTTGGAAAACATAGTAGACTCATTGACCAAGTCAGTGAGTGTTGTGAAGTTCTCTTAGTGCAGAGAGGCAATGGGCATTGTTTCCTTGGGTCTATGAATTTTTTTTTAGGAATCTCTTATTTCAACAAAGAAGACAACAAGTGGGAGAATGTTGGGTTGTTATATTCTTTGCAGTGAAATTCTAGTCAAGGTAGATCAACTGAAGGTCGAAGGTCGAGGTGGATCGACAATATTCAAGTTCGAGGGGGATCAACAGCAAGTCGAAGTTCGAGGGAGTTGATCGAGAAAATTCAAAGTTGAATATATCAATGACAAGTCAACCAAAAAGAGTTCAAAGTGTGGGTGTGAGACAATATACTAGAGGTGGAATGAAGTTCAATTGGTATTCGAATGGTAATCTAACTTGGAGCCAACAATATGCATGGATCTATAACCATTTTTGGGCACAAATATTTAGGTTTTTTCCTATTGTAAATCCTCTAAAGAGGCATGTTGTAATGTCGTAAAGGATAATGCAATTTAATGTATAATAACCAGTATTTAGAGAAATATTTAGATGTAGGTTGTTGTTCATGCGTATGTAAGCCAAATTGGCTATAGGTGTTGGTCCTAAGGTCTGCACCTGATTGCTAAAGGGAAAATCTATGCCACCTATCAGTTTAGAATGATTGTTTCTTTTAACTTTTTGTTAGTTGGTCAGAGGGTTATTATATCAATACAAAGGCAAGTTTGGGTTGGAAAAATGATATGGATGAGGGCCCTCCTTGGCTGATGGCACACTAATGACAGACTAGTGAAATACTATAAAACATAGGGAAACAACAAACTACTCAATGAATAATCTGCTGCAAGAAATTCAATACTTAAAATATCATTTCAAGACATCAAACATGTATCAAAATACAATAACTCCCACAAGTTGTAGAAAACAAATCTTCAATAAAGGATTAGTTGTTTGATAGGTTGCATATCAGTAAAAATAAGTCGTACAATAGCTGAAAGAAAATGAAATGTACGTTGCACAAATAAAAAAACTGTATTAAAGATAAGAATGAAAATGCATGAAGAGTTGAACGAAAGATTGTCATCAAGAGTATGTTCACCAGGTAGAGAGATTTAATCCATGCATAAAACAATTCCAGCCAATCGGTTTTATTGCTCTTATTTCCTCAACAAATCCAACCCTTTACAATATTCAAAAACTAACTATTTAAAAGAGTTGCAGAGGCTGTCGTCCTTAACTCTAATCAACTAACTAATTGTTCGTAAATCAAATAATTAACTCTACTAAGACACTAGACATAATCAACAAGAGTGGTTATTATCACACACAGAAGACCACTTGTTGGCACAGGGGCAGACCTAGGGTTAAACGCTCAAGAGTGCACCAACAAAGCCCTAACTACCGACCATTTTGGCAACACCTGTGAAGTAGATGAAGTCTCACCCGAGGTAGAGGCAGGGGTGGTTGCAGGACTCAGGTGTCTGCAACCTTAGATAGGACATAGATATGTGATTATATTTCTTACAACGCACTTAGAAGTAGTTATTCCTTAGCATACATTCATTAATATACTTCACAGAAGGCATAGAGAATCGTAATGAATACTTATATTAAGAATGATTCAGTAATTATCCACATAAATATAGGTTATATTCAATAGATCAAGCACTAATAATATCCTATATCAGATCTAATGTTCATTCATTCATCAACAACACAGAGCATAACTAGATCTACTTAATCACATCAAGCACTTAGCTAAGAAAGAGATAAATACATAAGAGCGAAGCACAAAGCACTATACACACAATTACCGTGGTTCACCCCCACCCTGGGGCTACGTCCACAAAGTCTTATTTATATTATCACAGTCAAGCAGTTACAACACAGAGCTCTAATGACCCTTACTTTGCACAAGACAGAAGATCTGCACAGCTCACTAGATCCTTCTTCCTTGTTCTTTAGACTATAAAAACCTGCACTTAGCTCTCTGATCTCATGCACAGAGCACTTTAAGATACATCCAATCACACAGATCCAATTACTATCACTAAGCTTTCATTCATACATCACATAGATGTACTACATTACTATCTCCTCTTATCTTACTATCTACATTGCCTATTTATAGATTACAAAATGGACCTAAACGTGGGTAAACCCATGGGTCAACATCCCTTTCCCGTTACATCAACCCAAAACCCTAAAATGGACCCCAAAATAGGTCTTTCTTCCTTATTTTATTCTTCGCATTATGCTCCTTCCTTGGCAAGTTGTCGCAGTCCCAAAAGTGGTCAAGTATGACTAAGTACTCTTAAACTTGGTCAAGGGCCAACATGCCCCCAACACTCATATGTGACTCATCCTAAGTCACTCAGGTCTGACCAATTCCTCTTTGAACGCCTCGAGCTTGGCTCGAGCGGCTTCGAACTGTTGCAGTGTGATAGCCTCTTGTTCAGTAAATTCCTGGATTACTGTGTCATTGAGTGGTCCTTCCAGGCATTGTTTTGTAGTGATGACACCTTGTTCGAGTTTAGATCCCTGACTTTCAAGTTCGGAGAATAGTTGGCATGCCTTCTCTTGGAGTGGTTGCAGTCATTGAGAGATTTCCATTACTTTACTTTGCAGCATGTGGACTCGTTGTTGGGTTGTGCACTACTCTGCAAACCTCTTCATTCTTTCAACTGGGGTCACAGACTTCAACTACACTTGTAGCACATCTACATGTTGCTTTTCTTCATGGAGATGTGCCTCCAATGTCTACAATTATGTATTCTCTGCGAGGGTTTCATAGGTCTGGGCGCTTCTGGTGCTTAGTTTCCTACATTCCGAAGCCAAAGTTTTTAATCGGTCTACTGCACTTCGAGCAATGGCCTCTCTTATATCTCTTATCTCTTGGGGTGTCTCAGGCATGGGGCAGAGCTCCATATCTGTGATGCACTGTTGAAGTTGTTGGATTACTACTTCCAGTTCGGTCACCTACTGTGGAATATGATCTTCCATCTTCACTTCTATGATCGTCACAGAGCGTAGTGCCTTGTGAACTCTTTCTTGTGTTTCAAGTTGTTCTGCTAGCAACTAGTCCTTGCTCTACTGTAACTGGGCTTTTTCCTCCTCCCATTTGGCTTGTAAGTCAAGTTGCTCCTATTCCGCCTTTCTCCATTGCTCTTCATGTGTGCTTTGTGCTTGCACCAAAGCTTGGGTGTCTTTCTCTATGTCTTCTTGAGCTCGTTGAAGGTGATCTTCGACTTTCTCAGTGATCCGGCGTAACTGTGTGGGCTCATCGCCTGTTCCTGATATTTCCATTATTAACGGTGCCATATAAACTTATTGGCTAGACTGAAGTGCCTACTGCACTTCTTTGAATTCACCCGTGATCCGGCGGAATAGTTCCTCATGCTTTGCTTTTTGATTTTCCATGAGCTCTAATGAAACATCATTCAACATGGAAATTAAGAAGTCAAAATCATCCAGGGTAAGTGTAGTCTTAAGAGTGGTCCGAGTGGACTTAATTTTCTTTATGGATGAGGGCCTCGGTGGGGTAATCTTCCTTTTCTTGGAGGGATCTGCCTCATCCCTAGGTGGGGTAACATCGCCTTTTCTCTGTTCAACTTTTGTGCCCCCTAGTTCTTCATCATCACCTCCCTTCGCAGGTGAGAGAAACATAGTCTTCATGGATGTGCTATGTATATATTGAACTTCCACATCCTTCTTAGTCTTGGCAGTCCTGGTGTATCCGAAATAGCTTCAGGGCTATCTACGTCGGACATCTCTGCGAGGTCTTCTACAAAATGGAGGTATGCCGACCATTCCTTGGTAATGTCCTCCGGGTCATCTTCTATCAGCTTGTAATATGACTGGAGTTGTTGTTTGTGCTCATCTGTGCACATTATGATGTAGGTGAAGTGACCATCTACGTTGAATTTCATCAAAGTTCAAAACCTATGAAGAGTGTTGGGTGTAATGCGCAGTGTATACTAAATGGAATTCCTCAACTAAGTGTAGTATGCATGGAATACAACATTGGACTGCCACTATTTGTTCATGTCACTGGAGTACCACAATGTACAAAACTTCATGGCTAGGGTTTCGAAGGGTTCGATCTCCAGAAATGTGTCTCCCTCGGGCAGTTCCCACATGATGAAGGTGATGAGTATGAGCAACCAGCTAAAGTGGAACTCATACCCTTGGTCCTACGCTTGTCTATAGTCAATATCTAGCTGATTTATAAGGTATTTCACCCAGTTCATTTGTATTCCCTCCACGCACTTCCCTACGAGGTCAACTACAAATCCGATCACCTATGTAGGTCTATTTTGTTGGACTAACTTGCCTGTGATCAGTTGGTAACCAAAGCATGCTACTACATTCTCAATGGAGGCTACCTTGTAACCTCATGTGCCTTTCTCAAGATCACCATATGTGTCTTTTATTCATTTAGTGAGAGCACGATATGTGATCTTTCCAGGGTAAAAGTCTTGTGGGTCAGTGTTTATGGATAAATTCGTGAGTGCGGACACAGACCAATCTCCCCAGATCCACCTGGATCTGGAACAAACCGTAACAGAATACTACTCTTTCCCTAGATCTTGATATTGAATGAACTAAGAGAAATGGATAGTGCACATACCTTATGAATGCTCTCCTTTAATCTCTGTTGTTCCTTGCTCGGCTCTGATGCTCTTGTGTCGTTTCAATCACAACAATGCAAACCAATCATAGCAAATGCATTAATATATTCAATACCTAGTCTATACATGTGATCAAGGAATCATGTAATAAGATGACATCATCATTATGGGAAAGGGACATATTCATGTATTGCATTAACTGAAAGAGAAATATACAACCTGAGCCTTGATGTCGTAGACCTCCTTTCGATGGCTCCTATCTCTGACACACACACTTGCTCATGCATGAAGAAGTTCAACCACATATGATTACTTGTAGTCTCTTGCTGCAGTAGCTTCAATCCTCCATACAGTCTTGCACTAGTTCTCCAATCAATCTCTAGCTGGCTTGCTTCTTCTTGTTCTTATGCTTGTTATTAACTTCTTGCTTAACCATTTCCATAAGTAATCTCCTCAATATATAGGAGAAGATTTATTAGTTACTTAGATAGGGAATGATCCCAAGATATATGGAAAGTCATTATTTTGCCAACCATTCGAACTCCAACTCACCCTTCTAGAAGATTCCTTCTAGAAGGATCGAGAACTTATTCATTTTCTTTCTTCAGAAACATGTCCGAACCCTAACAATTAACACAGTGTGGAAAGTCCACAGTCAAGCTGAATGCAGCATGTGGAAATTAAGGATTCCCGCAGGAGAGTATATATGCAGCCTGCGGACTATTTCCAAAAATGTGATTTTGAGAAAATGATAAGTGTAACCTTCTTCTGGAAAATTTTCTTAATGAAGAGTTTGATCTTCCATTATCATGACATAATCATAGTATCATCTTGATAACCAAAAATGTGGATAACAAAATGCCCCCCAAAGTCGGAGAGTGGAACCAGTGACAATCGATAGACTTTGTAAGCTGCATGTGTGTGTCAAGAACCAAAAGCACATCTAGTCGGAGACCTGCAAACATCCAAGCATTAGTAGAGTATCATATATATCAATTTTGAGGTAGGCATTCCCATACTTAGATCATAGACTGACGACATCATAAACAAAGGTCATGGCCACCAATCATACATTGTGGATCCATGTAGTCATAATATAACACAGCCACTGGAATACACTGTGGATCTGTGTGACAAATTTTCAGTCAAGACGACATAGCCACGAAACATACACAGTGGATCTATGTGTCACAAAACATACATAATCCATCGCAACCTGGATCACAAAGATAATATCCAGGGTCTTCAATCTCATCACCCAAAGTACGAATCTGACCATGTGATTACATGTGTCGAGGTCGAACACGGTAGAAACCACTTGATTACCGGTCATTGATGTATACTGTTAACAAGTGCGAGGGAAATCACCATTGATGTCAATGATTCCCAAGGTAATATAGTACAATCCATCAATTGTGAATAAATGAGTTGATGTCGAACAATTAATGGAATCTTTCTATCAGAGGTCAATGATGTAAACCCACTGTCGAAAGCGAGAAACTTGCCATTGAGGCATGCAAGTTCCAAGGTACTAAATAATTTCTAAGTCTCAATCCTGGATAATGTGCTGATGTCGATGGAACAAGACTCGTCACAGGAGGGCCTTGATGTATCCCCCATCAGTGACACGAAATGAGTAACAGAGTTTGAAACAAAGTATGTGGCAATTTGGAATTTGGACACAGGGAAGGCCGACTAAAAAATGAAAAGATAACTACAGATGGCCGACTCAATAGAGGTTTCAAATGGACAGCTCTTGAACATATGGACGACACGACCAATGATTTGGCAGCATTGACTCAAAAACGAAACATGGAAAGACCTTGTAATCAAATCGAATGAGAGACAAATGGATTACCCAAACCGACTTCAGATGATGAATAGGGGGTGTCATGTTCAAGAGTGACACTTACTGCCAATTAATACAAAAGCGAAACATATTCCTTTCCCAAATTTTTCCCCCACCATTTCTGGCAAGTACCTCTTTATTTTTACGCAAGCTTGAAGAGGATCACATATGCTTGTTGATATAATCTCATCCTTCGGATGAGTCCCTTGGAGTATTTTTAACGAACCCTAAGAAGGAGTGGTTCGATCCCATCACGGGTCTTTCAATGTTTGTTTAACGAGTCCAGAGATAGAAAACTCGAAGGTTTTTCAAGATTATAGAGTTTGGAAAAACACTTTAAAA
>ML785012.1:238731-284562 GCA_009831015.1 Picea engelmannii
AACCAATCACAGCAAAGGCATTAATATATTCAATACCTAGTCTATACATGTGATCAAGGAATCATGTAATAAGATGACATCATCATTATGGGAAAGGGACATATTCATGTATTGCATTAACTGAAAGAGAAATATACAACCTATGCCTTGATGTCGTAGACCTCCTTTCGATGGCTCCTAGCTCTGACACACACACTTGCTCATGCATGAAGAAGTTCAACCACATATGATTACTTGTAGTCTCTTGCTGCAGTAGCTTCAATCCTCCATACAGTCTTGCACCAGTTCTCCAATCAATCTCTAGCTGGCTTGCTTCTTCTTGTTCTTATGCTTGTGCTTAACTTCTTGCTTAACCATTTCCATAAGTAATCTCCTCAATATATAGGATAATATTGATTAGTTACTTGGATAGGGAATGATCCCAAGATATCTGGAAAGTCAGTATTTTTCCAACCATTCGAACTCCAACTCACCCTTCTAGAAGATTCCTTCTAGAAGGATCGAGAACTTATTCATTTTCTTTCTTCAGAAACATGTCTGCACCCTAACAATTAACACAGTGCAGAAAGTCCGCAGTCAAGCTGAATGCAGCATGCGGAAATTAAGGATTCCAACAGGAGAGTATATATGCAGCCTGCGAACTATTTCCAAAAATGTGATTTTGAGAAAATGATAAGTGTAACCTTCTTCTGGAAAATGTTCTTAATGAAGATTTTGATCTTCCATTATCATGACATAATCATAGTATCATCTTGATAACCAAAAATGTGGATAACAGTCAGGGCCCTGCATGCTTAGCCCAGTGATCCGATTGATCAGAATCAGGTCCATGGTGATGTGTCGGTCCAACCATAAGTATCCTTTGTGGTAGTAGGACAACAATAGTCAAACATAAGCATTTACTTCCTGATGCCTCCCGAAATGTGGAATCTTCATTATGTTGATGAGGGTTGACTGTGCAAGGTTATGGGTCCATTGTTGTGGTACAATCTTGGGGTTATTTCCTTTTGTAATAGTCAAATACTTGTGCAGAACTAGCATACTGTATACCTTGCGATCTCCAAGGTTAAAATCATTGAACTTTTGTGTGGTGAGCTTCTCCTGGTCAGCATGAACTGCGCGCACCCGTTTCGGGAGGTACACAGTGACTACATCATAGTCGAAGTCTCTGGGTATAGAGTCTCGATTCACTGGTCCTCTTAGTGGTAGGATATATTTAGGCAAGATTATTGGGATCATCGTCACAGTGGAAAAGTCGTTTCCTAGCTTAGATCGTCTTTCCGAAGGAAGTTGGGATGGTCCTTCTCAAGCAGTGGAGGGGGAAGTTGGTAGTACACCCAAGGATGATGCCTATACACCTGTAGACATTTTGCATTCTGACATGACTCTCTCAGCCATTAAATCAATTAAAACTTCTTCAAAAAATTTCTCAACAGCATTGAGCTCGTTCGACATACAAACTTAGTTCAACTGGCTCAGGTGAAAAAGGAATTCAGAGATGACAGCGAATAGTAAGGCAATGATCTCAGGGTAAGTAAATCTCGGGGTTCACACTCATATTCTTAGTTATAAAAAATTATTCTCGGTGTGTGGCGTGATAGGTTAAGTAGGAAATCTCAGCAACGGTCTTCTTGCAATGAACATGGGGCCTTCATTAACTCCATTCTATCTATTCTGGTGCTTTCTAATGGTCTAGTGGTAACCCATAACTACTTTTTGATCCATTCGGAGCGGTGGTCGAATGGGTATATCGGTTCCAACGGATATATTTCTTCGTCATGGCGAAGTATTCTATGTCGTTGTTCTGATATCTCGGTGAAGCTCCAATTATGCAATTCTTCTTACTGTGAAGAGTCCTCTAGAACCTCTTGTAACCTTACAGTATTATCCCTTTTCTTTCTTAACTTTCTATCCTTCTTCCCAGTGAGTTTCGTCTCAGTAATGCTTTTACCATTCTGATGTTTATCTTCTGTGGTCTTAGTTACTTCACGCTGTGGAAAATCTTTCTTAGGGTTCCTTGATAATACTTCTTCTGTATCAAAAATAGGTAACTTGATCTTCTACAGATCCTCAAGTGTTCTCTTAGCTTTGACACCGGAGGTACTAATATTAAATATCTACAATATGCTCTTATGTTCTTCAATCAAGTGTGTGATCCTTCTGGTCATAATGTCTTTTAACTCTTCCTTCTTCTATTCCAAAAATTTCTCTTCTTCTCTTCGTCTGGCATGTTCTCTATCAATCCAGGGTTTTCCTATGAGCATGGTAAACGAGGTGTTGTCTTCAACAAATTTAGTGATCTCAAAGTCTTCCTTTGTCAAAGTTCCATTGATAGTCATAGGTATCCGAGCAAGCCTTCCACATAGGTTTACTAGCTTTCCTCTGAAGAAACTTATTCCTCCTAGGGAAGGGATCATGGAAGGCTTCCCTATAGCTTCCCAAGTTCTTTCTGGCATAATTTTCACTTGCGCTTCTTCATCAAGAGTGCAGTCAATGTCAAAGTCCCCTATTCTTGCTTCGATTTGCTCATTTTCTTTGAAGATCTCTGATAGCCTAACATGTCAGTGGTCATTCAAGGTATCTTTCATCTGTAGAAATATCTTTTGTGATTCTTTCTGGGTTTCTGCTATAACCTTGGTCTCTTGATCTCCCTTAGGTTTTTCTTGTTACATATTCAACTTCTCAAGCCTAGCAATCATTCTAGGGAAATCCAATACTTCATGGTCCATAGCCTTACAACAGAGGCAACTAGGTCTTCTCCCAGGGCATTCCTTAACAATATGTCTTGGTCGTCTGCAACTATAACAGAGGGTTAATATTCTCATATGTTTAGATGTTTCCCAACTTTTTCTATACTATGCACCAGTTTCATGGTGGCTATCCTACAAAAAAAAATTTCCAGGATCCTGCATCCTCTTGTTAGTCCAAACATTCTTTCGATGCATAGGTATAACATATCTATCACTATATTTATCAGATCTATTCATATCAAACTTTCTTTCATCTATTAATGCCTTAGTTTTGAATCTAGGACATAATCTATCAAAGATACCTAGATCCATGATTTAGAAACAAAAAAAAATTCACGTATCTTACTTATGCAGAGCACAAAGCTTCTAGATTTAAGAATTTTAACTATTCTTACCTTTATCAAGGCATAGAGCTTACATATCTTACCTTTTTCTTCACATATCTGACTTCTTTTCTTCAGATCTGACCTCTCTTTCTTCATATCTGACCTCTTTTCTTGGCACAAAGATTCACAGGTCAAACAAAACACTACACACTAGAGCAACAGATCTACGCATAGAGCTTATTTTAGGCAAAGCTTTTTCTTCTTCAGTTCCCAGCAATCACAGTTCCAGGTCCCGACAATGGAACCATTTGTTGGCATAGGGGCAGACCCAGGGTTCAATGCTCAATATCACACCAACAAATCCCTAACTATCGGCCCTTTCGACAACACCTGCGAAGAATATGAAGTGTCACCCAAGGTAGAGGCAAGGGTGGTTGGAGGAATCAGGTGTCTGCAACCTTAGCTGGGACACAGATCTGTGATTATCTTTCTTACAACGCACTTAGAAGCAGTTATTCCTTAGCATACATTCATCACTATACTTCACATAAGGCATAGAGAATCACAGTGAATACTTATACTAAGAATGATTCAGTACTTATCCACAGAAATATAGGTTAGATTCAATAGATCAAGCATTAAGCATCTCATATATCATATCTAATGTTCATTCATTCATCAACAACACAGAGCATAACTAGATCTACTTAATCACATCAAGCACTTAGCCAAGAAAGAGATAAATACATAAGAGCGAAGCACAAAGCACTATACACACAGTTACTATGGTTCACCCCCACCCTAGGGCTACGTCCACAAAGTCTTCTTTATATTATCACGGTCAAGCAGTTACAACACAGAGCTCTAATGACTCTTACTTTGCATAGGATATAAGATCTGCGTAGCTTGCTATATCCTTCTTCCTTGTTCTTCAGACTATAACAACCTACACTTGTCTCTCTATTTTCATGCACAAAGCACTCTAAGATACATCCGATCACACAGATCCAATTACTAGGACTAAGCTTTCATTCATACATCACATAGATGTACTACATTACTATCTCCTCTTATATTACTATCTACATTGCCTATTTATAGATTACAAAAAGGTCCTAAATGTGGGTAAACCCACGGGCCGACATCCCTTTCCCATTACATCAACCCAAAACCCTAAAATGGACCCCAAAATAGGTCTTGATTCCTTATTTTCTTCTTCGTGTTGTGCTCCTTCCTTGGAAAGCTATCACAGTCCCAAAAGTGGTCAAGTATGACCAAGTACTCTTAAACTTGGTCAAGGGCCAACACCACTCTTGCATCTAATCTAGGAAAATGCTAGACTTAATCAAATAAAACTACTACTGTCTTTATGAAAAAACTAATGCATGTGCCTGATGAACTGAGTGGCCAAAAATAGGCCTCGAAGTGACAGATCAAAGCTTTGTGTTGAACAATGGTATGTATGTGAGCTATTGGAGGCTACTAGAGATAACATGGTTGCATGAGCAGAGTCTGTTGAAGTGTTCTGGAACTAATATGTGTTGGCCCATGACTGAGACTTAACTCTCTGTCATACTATGTCTCACCAGTAATTGGCCCTTCTTATTTCTTTCTCTGTGATGAGATGATCATGGAAGGAAGATGTGGAGGTGGGCATCCAATAGGAAAATAGGACGTGTGAAGGAAGACAATGTGGATGTAGATGAAGTGGAGGGGAGGTGGAGACGATAGATGTGTATGGAAGACAGAGGCATGTGATGAGAGGGATGAAAGTAGTGAGTGGGATGAGTGGAGGCAACGTGGATTTGACGTAGTGTCATATAAGCATGTGATTGTGGAAGTCATTGAGGGAGGTTTGGGTCCACACCGCCTTAGGTCCTACAATCCCGAGAAACTGCCATGTACCCTTCCAACAAAACCATGGTTTAAATTGTGGGACCTCTTAGGAAAATTAATGCTCGAGGATTTTACGTCCCTGCAAGGAAGCATGGTCATCGATATGATGATGATCTGTGATCTAGGTGACATTTACCTATAGTAAGGATCGATAGTTCTCATTGAGTTGGGATCAATGGTCTAGATTCACTTTGGACTTTCGAGCTTCAAGTGTTTTGAATGTGAAACATGAAGAATCTCTCGGAGGAAAATCTTTGAAGTGACATGGTGTCCTGATGTCATATGATGTCATAGATGTTGATGTGTCATGGAAATAAGGGTGACACATGTCACATGAAAATGGACGAATTTCACAACTAGATGACCTAGGATGAATGCCACATGTCATGATTGATGAGTGCACCACGTGTCATGACTAATGAGTGCGCCACGTGCTTTAGCACTTTGGGCTTCAGGAGTTTCGAATGTGAATCATGATATGGTACTTACAGTTGTAAATGATGATCATGGAAAAAATTTCAACCTTTGGGATTTTGGAAAAATAAGAATCCATCCATCTCTCTATTGGATCTTGAAACTCATGAAAAGCCTCTAACTAGTTGAGAGGATAAATTTGTTTTTGTGTGAGATCTACATTATAAACAATACTAAGTTTCTCATGTCCTCGCTGAAACAACTCATTAAATTCATGTGATTCACAACCATAAGGGAAAAAAAACACCCTTGATACTACTCATCTTTTGGTTTGAAATAAATGGGTATGTCTCCTGCATTGTTGGCTTGTCCTTGTTCTATCTCTAGAATGTCATCTTCAAACTTATAGATTTCCTGTTGCTCAACAATTTCAGAAGGAAGGGGAAAAACATGCTCATGACCTTCAATATCACTTTCCTCACAGTCAATCAAATCTTTATGAGAACACAGAACGACATATGTATCATAACAATGACTATCTGAGTCACCTAAAATAGTGAAAGATGTATCCAAAGCCTTGTTATCATCAATTTCATCATTAATGTAATTCCCAACATCATCCTTTTGAATAAAAGGATCAGAAGAAGAGTCATATGTAACTTAATATTCCTACACTTGTTCAATGGAAAGGCCCCCTTTAATTTCACTACTAGAAGAACTAATAAATGACTGTCAAATATGAGATTCGAATTCTTCACAGTAGTTCTCAAAAAGTAAATCAACTGGAAAAAACCTTTTACAATGCTTACTGAATGCAACATGGAACTTTTCCAGGGAGGAGATTCTAGTAGGGGGAAAGGATCGATACCACTCACGAGCATCTCCCTATAATAATCGCATGAACATATTCATTAGTACATCCTCATGATGTATTCCCCACTGATGCATGAGTTCATGAAACTCATGCAAATGCTCAGCAAAGTTGTCATTTCTATGTTCTCTAAATATGGGAAAAAAATCACCCCACTCATCTATAGTAGGAACAACATTTGGAAAACTAGGAACAACAGAGAAATTTAAAGGAGAAAACCTCTGAGCCAATATGGCTTCCATCCGAAACTATGACTTTTCAAAACTGTGGATTTTCCACTGGATTCTTTAACCATGGAGTCCCCAGGTGAATGAAATGCAGCCTGAGTGTTTCTGGTCTTTTTTCACCATCAAATATCAGATATGATCATTTTTCGTTATTCCAGGGAAAGATATTTCATTACTCCATCCCCAGCAACAATGGCATAATATGTTGGTCCTAAGGTATGCACCTGACTGCTAAAGGGAAAATCTAGGCCACCTATCAATTTAGAATGATTGTTTCTTTTAACTTTTTGTTGGTTGGTCAGAGGGTTATTCTATCAATACAAAGGAAATTTTGGGTTGGTAGAACGATATGGATGAGGGCCCTCCTTGGCTGATGGCACACTAATGACAAACCAATGCAATAACATAAAACAGAGAGAAACAACAAACTACTCATTGAATAATATGTTGCAAGAAGTTCAATACTTAAAATATCATTTCAACACATCAAACATGTATCAAAACACAATAACTCACATAGGTTGCAGAAAACAAATATTCACCAAAGCATTAGTTGTTTGACATGTTGCATATCAGTAAAAATAAGTCGTACAATAGATGAAAGAAAATGAAATGTACGTTGCAAAAATAAAAAAATTGTATTCAAGATAAGAATGAAAACACATGAAGAGTTGAACGAAACAATGTCATCAAGAGTATGTTCACCAAGTAGAGATATTTAATCCATGCATAAAACGAGTCCAATCAATTGGTTGTATTTCTCTTCTTTCCTCAAAAAATCTGACCCTTTACAATATCCAAAAACTTACTATTTAAAAGAGTTGCAGAGGATCTTGTCCTTAGGGGAATGAGACCTAAATTTAGGGAACTGTTCATAAATAAAATAATTAACTATACTAAGACATTGGACTTAACCAGCAAGAGTGGTTCTTATCACAAACATAATACCACTCTTTCATCTAATCTAGGAAAATGTTGGACTTAATCAAATAAAACTACTACTGTCTTAGTGACATAATTGATGCATGTGCTGGAGGAACTGAGTGGCCGAAAATAGGACTCAGAGTGATAGATAAGAGCTCTGTGTTGAACAATGGCATGCATGTGATATTTTGGAGGCTACTGGATATAACATGGTTTCATGAGCAGAGCCTGTTGAAGTGTTCTAGAACTAATATGCGTCAGCTCATGACTGGGACTTAACTCTCTATCGTACTCTGTCTCTCCAGTAATTGGCCCTTTTTCTTTATTTCTCCATGATGAGCTAATCCTGGAAAGGAATATGTGGAGGAAGGAATCCAATAGGAAAATAGGATGCATGAAGGCAAACGACGTGGATGTATATGAAGTGGAGGGGAGGTGGAGGTGTTAGAAGTATGTGGAAGACAGATGGCGCATGATGAGAGGGGTGAAAGTAATGATTGGAATGAGTGGAGGAAACATGGATGTGACATGGTGTCATATAAGCATGTTATTGTGGAAGTCGTTGAGGGAAGTTTGGGTCCACACCGCCTTTCAGCCCACAATCCCCCACAAACTGCCACGTACCCTTCCAACAAAACCATGGTTTAAATTGCGGGACCACTTAGGAAAATTAATGCTCAAGCAGTTTACATCCTTGCAATGAAGTGTGGTCATCAATTTGATGACGATCTGTGATCTAGGTGACATTTACATACTGCAAGGATCGATGTTTCTCGTTGACTTGGAATCAATGGTCAAGATTCGCTTCAGACTTTCAGGCTTCGGGTGTTTTGAATGTGAAACATGAAGAATATCCCAGAGGAAAATCTCTGAAGTGACGTGGTGGCCTAACGTCATATGATGACATGAATTTTGATGTGTCATGGAAAGAAGGGTGACATGTGTCACGTGGAAATGGACGAATGTCAGAACCAAATGACATAGGATGAATTCCATGTGTCATGACTGATGAGTATGCCACGTGTGAGGACTGAGGAGTGTGTCATGCACTTTAGCACTTTGGGCTTCGAGAGTTTCGAATGTGAAGCATGAAAAACCTCCCGGAGGAAAATCCTTGAAGTAAATGATCCGTTGCCACATGTCGTGATGAATGAACAGTCTAGATTCTGTTCAGAAGTCTGAGATTCAAGAGTTTCAAATGTGAAGCATGAAAAACCTCCCAAAGGAAAATCCCCAAAGTGAATGATTTGTTGTCGCATGTCATGTTGAATGAACGGTCCATATTTTCTTTGGAAGTCCGGGCTTCGGGAGTTTTGTATATGGAGGATGAAAAACATTTGAAGTGAATGATATGCTACCACATGTCATGACCAACGAATGGTCCAAATTTTCTTCGGAAATCCGAGCTTCAAGAGCTCGGGAGTTTATGAATGTTATGCTCTGAAAACTCCCGAAAGAAAATTGTCGAAGTGACATGTTAGGTTCTCGGGACTTCGGTTCTTCGAATCTTTGGAGGCTTCAGGTCTTCAGGAACTCTGTACTTCGAACTTGATATTAAAACCTACACAAATCTAGAACCCCAATGGACGAGAGTCGTTGATCTATTTGACCAGATGGATCTCCGCCATCGAAAATTAACCTGTCTATTCCAACAGTCTGAGCCCTAAATTTGCTACTCTAGATTGCTCCATCGTGTGCAGGATATTTCATGTGCATAGAAAAGGCTTGGTAGACCTACGATGAGCTCAATCAATGGTGCATGTGATGAAAATTATTCTGAAACAAATATGACATGTATTTTATCCTTCCAGAAAAAAATAAACGAAAATGCATGAATACTCAAAAACAAATAAGGGCCAAGACACTCAGTAGTGGGAAACTGATTCAACCAACCAGAAAAAGGGAAAAATGATGAATTCATAGGGAAGAAGAGAGGAGAGGCAGGGGATGTAGACCTAGGTTACAACAACAGGGTTATTCTTTCATAGGCAAGAGGGTATGATGTCGATTTCATATTAAGTTTGGACCAAGGTTAAACATGTAACCTTTTATTCAGATTTAATAAGACAACAAGAGAGAAAAATGCTCAAAGGAATGTTGGTTTTTCTTGGTTAAGGGTTCCAGGGTAAAATCTTGGTGTAATGTGTGATTTATTGTGTCATGTGTGTTCTTGATTAAATTATTCTTCTCTTTTTCTAGGATTAGTGTGAAGGTGTCTCTAATTTCCTATCAATCATGAAGAGGAAACATTTCCTAGTTTATGTAAAGGAGCCTTGTAGAGGCTATGGATGTGTTCACGACCTTCCATTGATTTTGAGAGAAAATTATTGTTGGGTTGTTATATTATTTGCAGTGAAAGTCTATTCAAGGTAGATCGACTGGTGGTTAAAGATCGAGGTGGATCAACAACATTCAAGGTTGAGGTGGATTGATAGCAAGTCGAAGGTCATGGCAGTCGACCGAGAAAATTTGAAGTTGAAGATATCGATGACAGGTCAACCAATAAGAGGTCGAAGTGTGGGCGTGAGAGGACTAACTAGAGAGTAAATGAAGGTCAACTAGTAGTCGACCAGTAATCTGACTTGGAGTTTACCATAACAGAATCCTGGGATTTGCAGGATTTGTAGCCAATGATATGCATGGATCTGTAACTGTTTTTGGGTGCCAATATTTAGGTTCTTTCATTCTTTAAACCCTATAAAGAGGCATGTTGTAAGTACATAAAGGATAACACAGGTTAACGTATAATAACCAATATTTAGATAAATATTTAGATGTAGGTTGTTGGTCATGCATATGTAAGCCGATTTGGATATAGCGTTGTTCTTGTGCAGGTAAGAGGGTATAATGTCAATTTTGTCTTAGGTGTGGACTAAGGTTAGACATGTAACCTTTTATTCATATTGAATAAGACAACAAGAGAGTATAACACCCAAAGGAATGTTGGTTTTTCTGGGTTAAGGGTTCCAAGGTAAAATCTCGCTATACTGTCATTTGCGTTATTGATTAAATTATTATTCTCCTCTGATAGGATTAGTGTGGAAGTGCCTTTCATTTCATGTCATGTGGTATCAGATCTTAGGTATTCCCTGAAAAGTGAGTTATCATAGCGGTCTTATTCTTTGGCAAGTATATCAAATCTTGATTTTCCAATCTTGAATCTAAGAGATAAACCCTAGGTACAGTAAGAGTTGTAAGTGATAAATTATGTTAAAGATTGTGGTAAACAATGGTGATCATATCCACAATAGAGACAGAAAATTTCAATGGCTAGAATTTTGAGCTTTGGAAGCTTAAAATGGAAAATCTTCTTATAGATCTAGAACAATGGATAGTGGTTTGTCCAGGTACCCATTCGATAGGCATGTCGACGGAAGAATGGGATAAACTCAAAAGAAGAGAAAGAAGTGTGATTTAGATTTGTCTTGCATATTTGTTGTTGTTGAATGTATTAGGTGAATATTCAACCAAGAAACTATGGAACAAGCTAGGAAGCTTATACTAGTCGAAATCTTTGGTAAATAAGTTATTTCTCTGAAAGAAATGATATCTTTTGAGGATGAGTGATGGCACTTCAGTGAATAAGAGTTTAAATGTGTTTAATACCGTGTTAAGTCAATTATCATCTGTGGATATAAATATCATTGATGAGGAGAAGTGTATCATCCTATTATGTTCTTTTCCAAAATCCTGGGATATCTTAGTCATGGCTATTGGGAGTAATACAACCACACTAGCACTAAAGGACATGGTTTCTTCTCCTCTTTCAGAAGAAATGAGAAAGAATAACATGGAAGGATTGACCAAAGATTCTCTAGTAGTGAGAGGTCGACTGATAGACAGAGATAAAAGAAAATTCTTTGGTAGAAATTTCAAGTCGAAGGGCACATCCAAATCCTCAGTTCATTCAATGCGAAGATGCTAGAAATGTGGTAAAGTCAGAAATTATAAAAAGTATTGTAAGTCGAAGGTAACATAAGTCATTGCTGGATCTGATAAGAAGCAGTTGATTGAGAGAAAGATGACCTCGGATAAGGGAGGTGATGTGTACCTAGCATTAACCAATACACAATCATATAAATATGTTTGGTTGCTTGAATCATAAGCATCCTATCATATGACACCATATAAAGAATGGTTATGTGAATATGAATGATATGATGGGGGTGATGTGTTCTTGGGGGATGACTCAACAAACAAAATTTTTAGACCGAGAATATTACAACACACACTATAGGATGGGAGGAAAAGAACCCTTCCATGTGTGCTACGCATTCCAGGTTTGGAAAGAAACTTGATATATGTCAGCAATATGAGGGATGCAGGAGTGCATACTTTTTTTTAAAAGGATTTGTGCAAAATGTTCAAAGGTGTGATGGTCTTAATGAAAAGAGTTCGGATTGGTACCTTGTACACGATGTTAGGGAATGTCGACTTGGTTGGATGCAACACCATCGGTGCTCCTGAAATTGACTCTACTGCGAATTTGTAGAAATTTCAATACAAATTAAGTATTTCCTGCGATTCTCCTGATCTAACAATTATATGCCACCGTTAAATACAAAATCACTTCTACTATTATTCTTGCGGAAAATTAAACCCGATCACAAAGTGAAATATCAAGAACACATAACACAAAATTTTTACCAGGAAAGCGTAAAGATAAAAACCCCACTATCATATATTATATATATCATGGATCATGAAAAAATCTCATACAAAACTCTAATCCAAGAGCTCTCAATACAATACAATTGTCTCACACTATCATAAAAAACTCAACAAATACATGTGCCAATTTATGTGTCCAGACAGCCTGCCTCCTCTGCACAATCCCTGAAATTAGAATTCTCACAATGAATTTGAATTGCCTAGTTTGCACATGCTCATAAGAATATCCACTGCATGTGTGATTGCATGAGTGCACTTCACTCAAATCACAACTGATAGCCAAACTGTCCCTTTCACCTGTTATCTCAACTGGGTCTTCATTGGATCTGACATGCATGTAGTTAACCGTGGTGAATCTTTAGTTGCATGTGAGTTCACTGATTTTGAATTAATTAATAATTAATTCACTTAACTCTCACTGGTGTAAGTTTAGTTACAACTAGTAAAACTAAGCTTAACTCACTTAACTACACTTATAATTCTGTTACAACTCCAAATCACTCAGTTATAAATGAGATAATAGATTAATATTATTGTCCAATTTATTTAAGGGAAAAGTAAATTAGACACATGTTTCTTGTTGACTTTCAACACTCCCTCTCAACAATAAAGGGATTATCCTTCACCCAAATCCTGTATCTATGATATTTGAATTTTCTCCTGGTGAGCGCCTTCGTTAGAACGTCTACATCCTGATCTTTCGTAGGAATGTATTGAAGCAACATGATCTTCTACTGCACACAATATTTGAGATGATGATACCGTATATCTATATCCTTAGATCTGTCATGAAACAAAGAATTAATCGAGAGTTTAATGCAACTCTGATTATCACAATAAATCATTGTCAGATCTAAATGAGAACCAAACAAACCAACCATGATCTTTCTCATCCAAATAGCCTCACATGTAGCTTGACTCGCTGCCATGTATTCTTCTTCTGCTGAACTGAGTGCCACATATCTTTGATTCATGTTGTACCAAGAAACAACTATAGATCCGATACTAAAGATCCCCCCTTGATGTCCTCTTTTTGTCCGTTGGGCTTCTCGCCCAATCTGCATCCTTGAAGCCATGCAACTTCACCTCATCCGTCTGTTTGTACCATAATGCATACTCAGATGTGCCCTTCAGATATTTTAGGACATGCTTACCCACCTTCCAAAAGAGATTGGTAGGCTTAACTATCACTTGACTTAGTTGGTTAACCACATAGCAAATTTTCGGTCTCGTGTTCACTAAATACATTAGCAAACCCACTAACTATCGATAGACAGTAGCATCCACTACCTCTCCAGAAGTAGCATCCTCTTTCCTCAAGTTTCCTGGAAGAGGAGTATCCATGGGTTTGCAGCCCTCCATGTGAAACTTACCTAGTATCTCCCTTGCATACTTTCCTTGAGACATAATAAGTTCACCATCTTGCTGCCATATTTCCAATCCAAGGAAATAATGAAGAAGGCCCAAATCCTTCATCTCAAAATCCTTTGCAAGGTCATCCTTGCATGAGTGTATCATCTTCTCATCATCAGTCAGTATTAAATCATCAACATAAAGCACAATGATTAAGAGATTACCCTCCACCAAAATTTGGTATAGGTTTGCATCCGCTTCACTTTTGGTGAAGCCCAATTCGATGAAATAACTGTCTATCCGAGTGTACCAAACACGGGGTGATTTTTTCAGCCCATAGAGTGATCTCTTGATTATGCACACATGTGACTCCCTGTCAAAGGTCTCAAAACCTTTTGGCTGCTCAATGTACACTTCTTCCTCAATGATCCCATTGAGAAACGTAGTTTTTACATCCATCTGATGAATGTGCCAACCCATCTGCACTGAGAGTGCAAAGATGGATCTTATGGAAGAGTAACTTGTAACAGGTGCAAATGTCTCCTCATAATCTATCCCCTCGAACCGTGAGAATCCCCAATACAGAAACCTGGCCTTGTATTTCTCCACACTCCCATCAACAACTTGCTTTACCTTGCAGATCCATCTCGAACCTACCATTGATTTGTCGACCGGTCTTGGGACAATTTCCCATGCACTATTTTTGAAAATGGATTCATATTCCTCCACCACAGCATCAACCCAAGTGGGATCCTGCATTGCTTCATGAAAGGAATATGGTTCAGTAACAAATAAATTTTCTCATGAGGGCCATGTATCCAACAAATCGATCAGGAGATTGTCTATGTCTGCACTGTGAAGTAGGGGCTCCTACATTCTGTACAACATCTAGTCTCAATATGTCATCTTCCATCGTGCAATTTCTTCCATTTATGATGGATGGCTCTACTTGAGTGGTTTCCTCCACTCCTTGAACCTCCACATGTGGTTGATCCACATATTGAGACTCATCTTTGGGAACCAACAGTTCCTCTTCTGCATGCAAGTCTAGCTCCCTCTCAAGTGACAATCGCATGGTTTTCCCCTCATCAAATTTTATTTTATGTCGTATAACTGTCATCTTACTGTTTATAAAATACACACGATAATTATGGGGTGTTTCTGTGTACCCCAAAAATATCCCAACTTCAGCAATTGGTTCTAGCTACTTCCTAGAATCCTTAGTCACATGCACATAAACAGATGAGCCAAAATTTTTTAAATGAGAAACATCAGGTTTCTTATCAGTGAAATATTTTTTAGGTGTACTCATGCCAAGTACTCTATGAGGACAATGATTTTTCACATAAACTGCAGTATTGCATGCTTCTTCCCACAAATGCATTGGTAGGCCCTGATCATGCAACATCGCTTGTGCTGCACCCACGATCATTTTGTTCTTCCTCTCTGTGACCCCATTTTGTTGTGGGTTATGAGGTGCTATGAGTTCTCTTCGAATTCCTTCTCTTCTACAGAAGTCTTTGAATTGGTTAGAGATGTATTCTCCACCATTATCGCTCCTTAGAGCCTTCACTTGCTTCCCCAACTCTTTCTCCACCAATGCTTTAAACTCATAGAACTTTGAGAATGTTTGATCCTTCTTCTGCATAAATAATATCCAGTATTTACGAGAAAAGTCATCAACAAAAATAACATAATACCTATGTTTTGTTTTTGAAGCAACTGAGAATGGTCCACACACGTCTCTGTGAATTCTCTCCGGGATCACCGAAGCACAGTTCTCCTTTTCATGAAAAGTGGACTTTTCATACTTCCCCAGAGTGCACCCCTTGCACTAATATAACTTAGCAAGTGTTCACATTAGAATTCTAGTAGATATTTGATGCATGATCTTCAAGGCTCCATGATGAAGATGGCCCAATCGCCTGTGCCATAATTCGCTCTCATCCTGGCTCACCACTTTTTCTGCCTTTCCCATCATGGCACCGCAACCATCTACCTCCAACATGTAGATATTATTAACTTGAATCCATATCTTCTTGACTTGAACCATTTCTTTATGTTGCAGGAACGCTTTTCCACCGCCGAAAACAACATCATAGCCTCTGTCCTCCAACATTGTGACTAAGACCAGGTTTTTCTTTAGACCTGGAACATGCATAAAAAATTTCAATTTAAATGGTTTACCTAACTCCCTCTGAAAGGTAATGGTACCAATACCAGTCACACTGTATCATCCATCATCACCCATCTCTATATGCATTCTGAGATCTTTCTCCTCCAAGTCACTGAAAGACTCTTTATCTCCCGTCATGTGGAAGGAAGCGCCACTATCCAAATACCACACCGATATCGATGCACTTGAAGCCATGCATACGATCAAAGAGAAGTCAAGTTCAAATTGAAAGACAAGAGCCTCACCAATTTCATCTCCAGTAACCATCTTGTTCTTCCTCTTCTGCAGACAGTTAGTAGCGAGATGCCCATGTTCGTGACAATGAAAACACTTCACTTTGGAAAAATCCAACTTCTTGACTTTAGACTCAGATTTTGAATGGAATTTCTTCCCTTTCCCTTTCCTTTCCTTCGCATTCAAAGAAAAATCCTCTTCATCATCACGCTTTGATGAAGATCTATCTTTGGTGTTATGCCTAAACTCCTCTTGCACTAGATCTGACCATAGTCGTTCTCAATCTGGCAATTTTTTCCTTCCATTGACAGAGTCTTGATAACTTTGCTAACTCTTGGGAATTCCTAGGAGAGCCAAGCTCACCAAATCATCAACAACAATTGTTATTCCCACACTTCAAAGCTCATCCCAACATTGGACAAACTTTGTGATATATTTTGGAATGGAGTCACCCTTCTCCATCTTGATCTTCCTGAGTTTATCTTTGAGTGCCAATTTCTTATGGTCGTTTCTATTTTTGAATAGATCTGTCAAAACATTCCACATTGCATGTGGTGTGGTTTTCCCATGGATACTTGAGACAATGTGGTCTCGTACTCCCTCCAACAGAATCCTCCTCGCTTTTGCCACTTTCTTTTAACATGCATCAAGATTTGTAGTGTCTGTCGCATCCATCTTAGAAACATCTTTGTCAATGTATTCCTTCAAGCCATTGTCTTTGATTACTGCTTCGATCCTATCCTTCCAAGCAATGTAGTTCAAGATTCCCTCGAGTTCATACTCCAACCTCAAGCCATTGAAATCCATTTTGATATTGAATCAACTGTCGCACCAAGAAAATCCTGCAAATTCGAATGTTATCCAACCACAAACTCAACTACTGCAATCCCTCTTTCCCTAGGAGGTTCACACCCCACCTGAAAGCAGCCTGAGGGAAGTTCCCACCCTACCAGTGTACAACCTACAAAAATCACAAGGAAGTTCACATTGTAATGCACAGTGGGGTGAGGGAGGTTCACACTTCTCCTTTAAGAAGCCTGCAAGAATCTTAATGAAGTTTGCACCTCTCCTTTGAGTAGGGTGCGATAATTTCTTCTCCTAGAAATGTGCATAGTTTCCAGTACTAAGGTTCGCACCCTGCCAGAGACGGGACCTGTGAAAATACTATTATTGTTGCACCTCACTTTCGTGGCTCCGTGGCTCTGATACCATGTAGAAATTTCAATACAAATTAAGTATTTCCTGCGATTCTCCTGATCTAACAATTATATGCCACTGTTAAATACAAAATCTCTTCTACTATTATTCTTGCGAAAAATTAAACCACGATCACAAAGTGAAATATCAAGAACACATAACATAGAGGTTTTATTGGGAAAGCGTAAAGATAAAAACCCCACTATCATATATTATGTATATCATGGATCATGAAATAATCTCATACAAGACTCTAATCCAAGAGATCTCAGTACAATACAATCGTCTCACACTATCATAAAAAACTCAACAAATACATGTGCCAATTTCTATGTCTAGACAATCTACCTCCTATGCACAATCCCTGCAATTAGAATACTCACAATGAATTTGAATTGCCTAGTTTGCACATGATCATAAGAATATCCACTGCATGTGTGATTGCATGAGTGCACTTCACTCAAATCACAATTGATAGCCAAACTGTCCCTTTCACCTGTTATCTCAACTAGGTCTTCATTGGATCTAACATGCATGTAGTTAACTGTGGTGAATCTTCAGTTGCATGTGAGTTCACTGATTTTGAATTAATTAATAATTAATTCACTGAACTCTCACTGGTGTAAGTTCAGTTACAACTAGTACAACTGAGCTTAACTCACTTAACTACACTTATAATTCTGTTACAACTCCAAATAACTCAGTTATAAATGAGATAATAGATTAAAATTATTGTCCAATTTATTCAAGGGAAAATTAAATTAGACACATGTTTCTTGTTGAATTTTCAATAGACTTGACTCAACTCGATTTCAAATCAACTCGAGCCAAGTTGGTTCAAATCGACTCTACAAGACATGATGACCTTGACCTGACTAGGTTATGATTGTTATTATCCAATCCTAACTCCTCTTCATGGGTCATTAGTTAGTAGGATATGTTTTGTATGTAATAAAGGTTGACATTAGTTAATAAGGCCTATTAAATAAAAGAGAATAAGTCAATGTAAGAAGACCTAATAGAATCTTTCACTTCTAGAAATATCTTCCTTTAGAATTTTCCTTAAAAGGTAGAATTAGTATAAATAAGAGTAGGAGGTATTGGATATTTTGTCTTGGATAGTATTGTAATAGAGCTTTGCTTTGCTGGAGGTTTCCTCCTTGAAGAGGAAAGTGAACATTTCTATCGTTAATAAAGGTGCTCTTTCTGGTCTTATTATAGTATTATTCTAATATTTTTCTAGATATACCATTGTCTGCTAAATATTTTGGTTCTTCATATTATATTATATCTCGAATATTGCAAGTGGTATCAAAGCTCTTTCCAAGGAAAGGCTTGTGAGGTAAATTTTTTTGAGGGTAGAGATATATTCCATTATATTTAAGCTATAGAGATTTGTCGTTACGTGCATAAAATAGTGGTTGGGGAGTCATACACACAGAAAATAATTTTTTTTTTTAAGTGCACATATGTTTGCCACCCTTGTAACCCCTGTTGGTACCCCTTCGAGTGGTATCACATCAGACCAGACTTGTATACGGATAGACCTAGGCATCCTGAAGTCCTTCGTAGATAAATTGATCGACTACCTGACCACTATAGTGTCAATGAGAAAAACACCCAATAAGATACTCTCTAGTACCTGGGTATTTGGGTAGTATGGATAAGAGTATGGTCTAGCCTCCTTACCTAGTGCCCTGAGATGTTGGGCCAAGTACTACTATTGGACCCCACACATATATCATAGAGATATAGCACAGGGAAAACCCTTGTCTGTAGAAACCTTGAATACCCTAAACCTTGGGATGGAAACATAAATAGAACAGACAATATCTTTTTTCGTGAAACTGTGTCTCCTACATTATGGTTACAAAATTCCTACACATTTCTTCATGTTAATCATTTTTCCATTCTTTCACTGTAGTATTATTTAGCTCAGAGTATAACTCCACGGGATTAAAAAAAATAAGACGTTTGGGGCTTGTCAACACCCTTATTTGTAACCTATCCCATTACATTCCTCTCTTCATTCTGATCATAGTGGTACCCTTCACTCTTAACCATATTTTTTCCCTTCATCCAACCCTTCCTAAGACACCCTTGTTTGAAACCTATCTCATTTGACTCCTTTCCTTGTCCTGATTCCCTAAGTACATATCACTTTTTGTGGCCCCAATTTTCTCCCTAACACCTCATCCACTACCTAAGCCACTATGATTCCAACCACCTAATATCGGACCTAAGAAGATTAGGATACCAATATTTCCAAAATAGAAATGAAAATCAACTCCCTCCATGATAACCTTTGCACCAAAATCCAAGCTTCCTTTGATCCATTAGTTGAAAAATCCATCTTGAAGGCCATGCAACAGTTCATGAAAGGAAATAATGTTGAGCCCAATGAAAAGGACCATCAACAATCCCAATCTGAGCATACTCATTCATCTCAATTCACTTGGGGTTCTCGACACTCTTGGAATAACGCACCCAAAGTTGGCATGCATAAGTTTGATGCCTCCAACCCAACAAGGTGGGTTTCTCAAATAGAACAATACTTCTCCCTTTAGAAAATTTGGGATGATGAGACAAAAATCCATGTAGGGGTTTTGTACTTGGATCAAGAATAGTGGCAGTGGTGGTTGTGGCATAAGAAATGTTATCCTGTCCCCCTCACTTGGAGCATGTTCACCAAATCATTTTGTGCCCATTTTGATAGGGAATCTCATTTCTTTGGAAAGCTCACAAACTTGTGCCAATCTGGCTCAGTATCAGACTTCATCACAACATTTGAACAATTGGATATAAGAGATGAGGTATTATCTAATGAATTTTACCTTGAATGTCTTATCAATGGTTTAAAGGAATCCATTCAAACTCATGTGAGAATGAATCATCCTATTACCTGGTTGCAGGCATACCAATTAGCATAGAAAGAAGAGACCATCCTTAATGGGCCGCCCATGAAGGGTCCACTTATCAACCATCCTCACCCACATGCTACCCTTTCTCTAACACAAACCTTGAAGGTCAAAAGGTCCCTCCCTCCAAAATGGAAAAACATCGCAAGAAAGGACTTTGCTATTATTGTGATGAAAAGTATGCACCGGGGCATAAATGTTGAGAACAAAAGTTCTTCCAGATTGATGCAGCAGTTTCCTCTCCCTATGACAGCATCCCATCATATGAAGCTCTGGACCCATAGGTGGCCCAACCATGTGATCATGCGGAATATACATTTGTAATCCCCGTGGAATCAGTCGAACCAGTCATATATCTCCATACATTCTTAGGTATTTCGGACCCACAGACATTAAATATCAATGGATACATTAAATATAAGTCGGTTGTGGTATTGATTGATAGTGGTAGAACCCATAATTTTATTCATCGCAGGATTGTAGATGTGATTCATTTCCTTTTTCTCCATGTTTCTAATTTTCAAATTCTCATTTCCAATGGGGGTAATATTAAATGTGGGGGCCACTGTGAGAATGTCAAACTCCAAATGGGTGATTATCATCTGAAAACCCACATCTTCTCCCTTTCCATGGGTGGTTGCGATATTTTATTGGGAGTGTAATGGCTTCCCACTTTGGTACCAATAACAATGGATTATCATAATTTTGTATGAGATTACACCAAGAGGCTCACACCTATACCCTTCGAGGTCTCCAAGCGGGCTCCCTTGAAATCATCAACTCTCACTGGATGGAAACATTGTTGAATAAAGGCCACCATGGTGTGAATTCTCAATTTAATTCCATCAAGGTCACTTAACAAGCCTTGGAGGTAGTTGCTCATAGCCTGCAACACATTTTGGACAAGTATCCCAAGGTATTTGAGGTTCCTACTGCCTTACCTCCCTCTAGGGGTAAGCATGATCATAGAATCCCTCTTCTTCTAGGCACTCAACCCCCACATTTATGCCCCTACAAATATCCATTTTCTCAAAAAAATGAAATAGAACATATGGTACAAGAATTACTAGAGGCAGGGGTAATTCACCCGAGTGCCAGCCCATATTCTTCCCTGGTGGTGATGGTCTTAAAGCAAGAAGGTACTTGGCGCACGTGCCCTGATTTTCATGCCCTAAATAAGATGACCATCAAAGATAAGTTTCCCATTCCGACCTTTGATAATATGTTGGATGAACTCCAAGGTGCTTTTGTATTCACCAAATTGGACCTCTTCTCAGGCTATCATTAGATTGGGATGAAGGAGGCAGATATTCCAAAGACTACTTTCAGAACTCATGAAGGACATTATTGATCCAGATTGTTTTCGGCACAAAATAAGAGGAGACATATAACACAGAAATATACAAATATATTGAAAGAGAAACAACAATATGACATAGATATATCAAAAATATAACTAGAGGAAAAAATATATAGTAATAAACAATTTCTATTAATGTGCAAAATGTATAGAACTGTAAAAATACAGAGTGAAATACTCGCTAGAATGGTGGCAGCTTATCTCTGAGAAGAGATGTGATGGATACTCTCATATGTGAGAAGATTATTTTACAATGAGGCTCCAAAGGCCTTTATCATAAGGAAAATCCAAAACCCTAACCTCGGAAGATGAAAAGCCAACAGTTTTGTGGACCCTGTTTTAGGTAGTTTGGTGTATCAACTTCCCAGGGGTGTAACTTTGGCATACGATCTCTGTTTGGGGTGCACGATAGCTCGTTGGAAAGGTATTGTTGAGGAGATTCATTTTGGGGGATCAATAATATCCTTCCGCTATAATTGGGAATATATATATCTTGAAAATCCTTCATTTAGGCCCTCAGAATGGCCCCAGAAGTTAAAAACTGCTAAAAATAGTAAATTACCAAAATTGCCAGCAAACTGTTTTGAGCCAGTTGGAAAAGGTGGGTGGCCACTGATATCCACCTGGATAAATCCTCTCTCCTTAGGAAGCAATATTCTCCATTGCGTTGAGTTCTCGGAGGAGAGGGAAAAGAGTTTGTTGAATTTTCATCTTGATGAGTTGCTTGCCTTCTTGGAGAAGTTGTGTTGCTTAGCTTTTTGAAGGTTGTGATGAACCTGTGGTTGGAAGGGTTGGAACTTTTTAACTAGTCTGGATACATGATATGTATGTTTGTAGAAGGAATCTTTTCACTTTGTTGTAGTATTGTCGACCTGCTTCTGTTGGATAAAAGGTTCTTGGTCCAAGGCTATAGTGGTTGGAATATCCTTCTGTTCACCTTTTGAACAGATTGTGAAGAAGATAAATTTTGTAGTATGAGATACTACCTTGTTGCATTGTTTAGGTGGGACAATAGTCGTAACCACCTTTGGTATTCTGTAGAAATGACCCCCAGAGTAACAATGACACTACAGGGTCGAGAATCATAGATAGCATGGCGCTTCCACATATATGGTTGGCCCAAGAGAAAATCAAAAACATCCAGTGGGGAAACATCACATAATACCTCATCCTTGAAAGGATGGATGTCGTATGAAAATCGACACTACTGGCAGACACAAAGATATTGTCCCTAGGGAAGCCACCGATGTTGTATGGTTGTGGGTGTGGTGTTGTCAAAAATCCAAACTGTTTGATGACCTCTATTGCGATGAGGTTATTTTGGCTTCCACTATCAACAATAAAATGCAGTGGGTTCCCCTTGTTATAACCCTAAATTGCACCAGACATGCATACCTGGCATCAGGCCATCTTACTTGCTATTTTTTCCAAGCCATCATTGAACAACTCTTCTAAAAAACCATTTTTTTGAAGATGTATGTGCCCTACACCACTACTTCCTACGTACACATGCTTGTTGCACCATTACAGACCGTGTATACTCACAAAAAGTGCAAAAAAAAAAAATTCAAAGGGATACGGGTTTTCAGGTAGTTACCTAACCATTTGACCACCCATAGCCGATCACCCAACCAAATAACTATCTTTTTGGCCTATAAAATAAGGTGTTGGGGTCCCTTTCCAAAAAAATAGGCATGAGAGGAAAGAAACTCTGCCCATTTCAGTATTCTCCCTTTTTCCCAATATTTTGCAACCACATTGTGAGTTTGAGCTAGAATTCCTTTTTTTAACCCTTTTTCCTCCATTGCAAACCCTTGCCATATCCCTAGAGAGAAATGAAGAAGAGAAGAATACGTGGAAGCAGTTGGTGCACGGTGAAGAGGAGCCTAGGACCGAGTTCAAGGAGAAGTTTATGGTCTCATATTGTAGGTGACTTTGTGAGATTAATATAAAGAAATATTTTTTTCGTCCCACCAAATGATGTCTTCAATCTTCATGATTTATTTGTATTTTTGTTATGATATCTAACCCACTAATCCATATATATAATGCATGCTTGTAGTTTCTTGTTTGTCTTTTAGTGAATGCAGGTTGGCCTTGGGAGAATATCTCCAGTTGAGAAACAACTGAGTGCAAAGGGGTCGACATCGGACGCGGAGTTTAAGGTAAGCTTACCGGATCCCTATAGTTTTTTTTTTTTTTATGTATGATTGTGGGGTAATGTCAGGATAGTTGTTAAAAGTAGGAGACTTTAGAAAATTATCTCTTCTTTCACTTTAGAAACCTAGTGTAGTCCATAGGGGGTTTTCTCACTATAGAACCCCTTCACCCACATCTGTGAATGAAAAAGGTGCTCCCCCTATTCAAGATATGTTGGTTCTTCTAGTTGAATTGTTGTGGTTGCGATAATAATAGTGGGCTTTGCGTCGATGATCTATCTTCTACCAGTATTTTCAGAATCAGATTTTGAATCAAGGTTTGACTTCTTGTCTTTGATCTCAGACACCAATGACTATTTTGAGCGACATTCATCAGTGTTGTGCCAGAGGATGTTTTGAAATCGCACCATTTTCTGGTGTCCTTCTTTGTCTTCCCGTGACCCTTATCTTCCTGTGGCTTGGACGGGTTTTCTGGAGACTGTTTGTTAGGACCGTCTTTATCATACTTTGGTTGTTTCATATTTGTAGACCTGAACTCCCTTTTGTTCTGGTGCTTAAATTTTTTATCGATTTTAACAACATATCGATAAGAAGCACCGAGTATGAGATGTCTAGAAAATCCATTTCAGTGTGGATGTATCTATGTAGAGCCGCACGGTATTTCAGAACCAAATGTCATTCGAATTATTTGATACCCATCTTGGTGCACACGGTATGGAAGGTATTGGGGAAATCTGAAACTTCTTGGCCCCTCTCTTGTTGCAGTGTGGTCCATATCATATACTGGTCCTCATAGTTTCCAACACGGTAATACTATTCCTTTACCGCATCCACAAAAAAATCCCAAGTGGGATCAGCCCTATATATTCAAAACTCTTCTATGGAACTTTTCTCTCAATAAGTTTCCCACCAATGTTTGACATGGGGGAGATCTTTAAGGAGTGAAAAGGTTATCTTTTCCCTATCGGAAAAATGGTGAACAGAGAAATAACCTTCTAGCAGATTTAACCATTTGTCTAGGGCATTCGCATCTATCTAACCTTCAAATATAAGAATATCAAAATTAACCTGCACCTTGAAAGGAGAGGTGCTTCCAAAGTGGTTTTTTGATGAATATGCACTTGTTTCTATTGACAGGCATTGAAGTATGTGGGAAAAATTCTCCATCATTTCGTCCCTCTATCATGTGAGATCTTGCTCAAGCTATAGATTTATAGAATCGTCTGCTCCGTCGTTTTTATTTTCTTCCTCCATGGAGTTTTTATTGGGTGTGAAAGAGAGATTTTATTCAAGAGAGATAAGCACAAGACCCAACTTTCTATACTCAGACCTTGTCGGGGACGTGCACTGAAAAAAAATGATCAAGAGTAGTCTTCTTTGATACCACTGATCTGTATTGTTTTCAACATGAAATGAGAGAAGATATATAAAACATAAATATACAGAGATATTGAAAGAGAAACAATAATATGAAATATATATTAGAAATATAACCAGAGGAAAATATATACATTAATACACAATTTCTATTAATGTGCAAAATGTATAGAACTGTAAAAATACAGAGTGAAAGAATCGATATAATGGTGGCAACTTATCTCTGAGAAGAGCTGTGATGGATACTCGCATTCATGAAAAGATGATTTTACAATGAGGCTCCCAAGAACTTTATCATAAAGAAAATCCAAAACCCTAACCTTGGAAGATGAAAAGCCAATAGTTTTGTGGACCCCATTTTGGGTAGTTTGGTGTATCAACTTCTCAGGGGCGTAACTTTGGCATACGATCTTCGCTTGGGGCGCATGATAGCTCATTAGAAAAGTATCGTCGAGGAGATTTATTTTGGGGGATAAAAAAGAGCCTTTGGATATCATTGAGAAGCTCGATATTGAAAAACCTTCATTTAGGCCCTCAAAATGGCCCCGAAATTTAAAAACTGCTAAAAATAGTAAATTACCAAAATTGTCAGAAAACTATTTTGAGCTAGTTGGAAAAGGAGGGTGGCCACCAATATCCACATAGATCAATTATGAATTCTTGGTCATGCCTTTTTCCTTTGCAATACTCCATTCACCTTCCAAAGTCTCATGAATAAAATATTGAAACCTTACCTTTAGAAGTTTCTCTTGGTTTTCTTTGATGACATGCTCATTTACAACTGCACTTGGGATAGCCACCTTCTTCATGTGTACAAGGTCCTTCACTTTCTGCAGGACCACCAATTGTTTTTCAAAAAGGCAAAATGTTCCTTTGGAGCCAATGAAGTAGAATACTTGCTACACATTGTGAGTCGCAAAGGGGTCAAAGTAGATCCCAAAAATATTTAATCTATGTAGGAGTGGGCATCATCGACAACCCTAAAATGCCTAAGGGGTTTTCTAGGTCTCACATGATATTACAAGAAAAGTTTCCACCATTATGGAAAAGTTTCTAATCCCTTGACCAACCTTTTTAAGAAGAATGCATTTCATTGGACTCCTGCTATTGAGAAATCCTTTATAGAGATAAAGAGAACCATGTGCACTACTCCTATCCTAGTTGCACTTGACTTCAACAAAACATTTTTGGTGGAACTGGATGCTTCTGGAACTAGTATAGGAGTTGTACTCACATAAGATGGTCGACATTTGGCCTATACTATCCAAGCATTGAGTGGCTGCAATTTGGGTATATCCACGTATGAAAAATAAATGATGGCCACTCTCCATGCGGTGCACACCTGGCGACCATATCTTTTGGGATGTCATTTTTAGATCAAAATAGATTACCATAGTCTAAAATATTTTTTGGAGTAGCGTTTAACCTCCCTAGAACAAAACAAGTGGTTGACTAAAATGTTGGGTTATGATTATGAAATCATATATAAAAGGGAAAATAAAATATAGTAGTAGATGCATTGTCATGACACCATGAGGAGGATTGTTTCCTCTTTTCCTTATCCTTACTGGTCCCTGACTGGATTGAATAAGTACGCCAAGAGTGATAACACACCTGACTATCACCAGGGTAATTTAGCGCCTTCAAGAGGAACCTAATCCCCCCATTGGATACACTTGGAAAGATAATATTCTTGTATATAAATATCATCTGGTTCTCTCACCATATTTAGCACTCAAGTAGAGACTCTTAAATGAGTTACAATCATTATCTATTTTGGGTCACTTGGGCTTCCAAACTACCTATGCTCGTGCCCGTCATTATTGTTTTTTTGAAGGCATGAATAAGAATATCCTTCACTTTGTCACTCAATGTGAGGTGTGACAACATAATAAGGGTGAAACTATATAATCTCGAGGAGCCCTACAACCCCAACCCATTCCTGCTTCTACGATGACATACATCTCGATGGACTTTATAGTGGGCCTCCCTAAGGATGGGAACAAGTTTTTCAACATGGTAGTGGTTTATTTCCTCTCCAAGTATGCTCATTTTTATTCCTTACCCCACCCTTTTACACTGGCACACATAGCACAATTCTTCCTTGATTGGAGTTTCAAATTACATGGCACTCCCACTTCTATTGTATCTGATCATGACCTAACTTTCTCCAGCATATTTTGGCAAGAGATATTTAAATTGCAGGGAACCAAACAAAATATGAACACAAACTATCATCCCCAGTCTGATGGCCAAACAAAATTGGTCAATAAGTTTTTTGATAACTACTTGTGATATTTTTCTTCAGATAAACAACACCAGTGGGTGCAATGGATCCCTTTGGAAGAATGGTGGTACAACACTTCCTATCATACAACCACTAAAATGACCCCATATGAAGAAGTGTATGTCCAACGACCACCTACAGTCACCACCTATCTTCCAGGCACATCAAAGGTCCAATCTATTGATACAATGTTGCAAGCTCAAACCACTACCCTTGCAGCTTTGAAGGATAACCTTAACATGGCCCAAAATCGCATGAAGCAATAGGTAGATCAATATTGTTCTAAAATGGTTTTCTAGGAATGTGATCATGTATTTCTCTGGCTCCAACCTTATAAACAACAATCTCACCGAACATAGGGACATCACATGTTGGTACGAAAGTTTTATGGGCCCTACTAGATTCTCAAGCGTATTGGTTCAGTGGCCTACAAATTGGCCCTTTTAGCTACTTCCATAATCCATCTGGTGTTCCATGTTTCTTGTTTGAAGAAAGTGGTGGGACAAAATTGCAAAGTCCAAACCATCCTTCCGGAGCTATATGAAGAAGGCTCCCTTTGGCTCCAACCAAAAATCATACTCAATACCCATGAACATTAGTTGCATGGAAAAACTATCAAGGAAGTATTAATCTAGTGGAAGGACACGTCACCAAAGGAAGCCACTTGGGATCCAACTTCCATACTCCAACAATTTCCACACCTTCATCCTTAAGGACAAGGTTGTTTTTTAAGGAGGAGGGCATGTTAGGATCCAATCCTAAATTCTCTTCATAGGTCATTAGTTAGTAGGATATGTTTTCTATGTAATAAAGGATGACATTAGTTAATAAGGAATATTAAATAAAGGAGAATAAGTCAATGTAATAAGACCTAATAGAAGCTCATGCTTCTAGAAAGACCTTCCTCTAGAATTTTCCTTAGAAGGTAGAATTAGTATAAATAAGAGTAGGAGGTATTGGATGTTTTTTCTTAGAGATTATTGTAATAGAGATATTCTTTGCTCGAGGTTTCCCCCTCGAAGAGGCAAGTGAAAATTGTTGTCATTAATAAAGGTGCTCTTTCTGTTGTTATTCTGGTATTATTCTAATATTATTCTGGATATATCATTATTTTTCTGCCATTTCCTACTAAATATTTATGTTTCTCATATTATATTATATATGGAATATTGCAATGGCATGAGAGGATGGGACACATTGGAGAAAAAGGACTTTGAGTTATGAAAATCAAAGGTATGTTCGAAGGATTTCCTAAATGTGATTTAGAAGTCGACTTTTGTGAACATTGCATATATAGAAAACAAAGTTGGGTGAGGTTCCCATCTGGAGAGACAAGGGAAAATGGGATTCTAGAACTAGTTCATAGTGATGTGTTTGGCTCAGTTACAGTTCCTTCACTTGGTGGATCCTTGTATTATGTCTCCTTCATAGATGATTTTTCTAGGAAGACATGGACATATTTTCTAAGGAAGAAATAAGATATTTTCAAGAGATTTAAGGAGTTTAAAGATCTTGTGGAAAACCGGAAAGAGAAGAGGATGAAAGTGTTGAGGACTGAAATAGGTGGTGAATTATATGGAAAATAATTTGATCAGTTTTGTAAGAAGTGTGTCATAATACACAAAAATACTACACCATATACCCCACAAAAAAATGGAGTTTTCAAGCGGTCGAACATAACATTGATGGATAAGGCAAGGAGCATGCTCAGTGGTGTTGGGCTCGCACAAGATTTTGGGTGGAGGTAGTCAACACTGCAAGATATATGGTAAATATGTATCCTTCGTCGACACTAGTCGACACGAATCCAAATGAGTTATGGTCTAGTAAGAATCCTTCAGTGGAACATCTCAAAGTATTTGGTTGTGATTCATTTGTGCATGTTCCCAAGGAAAAGAGGAGAAAGCTAGACAAGAAGGCTGTCAAATGTATTTTCATTTGATATAAAGAAGGAAAGAAATGATATAAGATCTGGGATCCTGCATCAAGGAGAAAACTTTACAGTTGATATGTGTTATTCAAAGAAGTAAGAGGTAATTTTGAGCATGAGAAAGCTATTTATACCAAGAATAATCTTGATACAGTGTAGTTTGAACTGAGGAATGAAGAAGATTATTCAAATGAGTCGATTGAATCTGAGGAAGAGGTGGAAACTCTAACTCTGGTGGTAAGGAGGTTAGAAAGAATAAGAAAACTAGTTGAGAGGTATATTCCACTCGACTTCCATTCCTCATTCATGCTAACTACCATCAACAATGATCCCAAGTCAGTCGGTGAGGTAGTTGACTCGACATAGGGAAAAATTTGGAAGGATTCCATGGTCAAAGAGATGGAATCTCTATATAATAATGAGACATGGGATTTAGTCAAGTTACCTAGTGGAATAAATCCCATTGGTAGCAAGTGGGTGTTCAATAAGAATATGAATGTTGCAGAACAAGTTGAGAACTTCAAAGCTTGAATGGTAGAGGAAGGTTATTCCAAGTCAATGAAGTCGAATTTGGTGATATTTTTTTCCTTGTTGCAAAACTAACTTCCATTAGAGTACTAATGTATCTGGATGCAACATTCAATCTGGAGATAGAAAAGATGGATGTGAAGACAAAATTCCTACATCGGGACCTGGAAGAATAAATGTACATGAAAAAACCTAAAGGATTTGTAGTAAAGGGAAAGAAATATTTAGCGTGAAAACTAAAAAGATCCCTTTATGGTCTAGAGAAATCACCAAGGACATGGTACCAAAAGTTTGACACATGCATCCTTAGTTTGGGATTTGTGAGAAGAAAAGTTGATCACTGCATATATTTCAAGGAAGAAGGTTGGTGTTTCATATATGTAGCTTTGTATGTCGATGACATGTTGTTGATTGGTAACAACATGGATGTAATAAAGGAGGTGAAGAAGCATCTATCCTCCAAGTTTGACATGAAGGATATCGATGCAACTAACTTCATTCTGGGAATGTGTATTAAGATAGATCAAGATGCTAGAAATTTTTGGATGAATCAGATGAAGTATATTAAAACGGTTATGAAACAGTTCAACGTGAAGGATTGAAAACTAGTGAAGGTGCCAATTCCTATGGGAGTAAGGTTTTCTATTGAACAATGTCCAAAGACACAGGAAGAAATAGAGGATATGCAACATGTTCCCTATGAAAGTGTTGTTGGTATTCTAATGTATGAAATGGCTTGCAATTGACCATACATTTCCCATGTAGTGGGAGTGTTGAGAAGGTACATGTCGACACCTAGAAAGGAGCACTTGACAGTTGTCAAGAGATTATTCAGGCATTTGTGTGGCACAAAGGACTATGCTATATGCTACCAAGGAAAACCTAGAGGTGACAATGGTAAAGTAAATGAACATGGATTTTTCCACGCTGACTGGGATGGAGATCTAGATCGACATAAGTCGACCAATGAATATGCATTCAATATGTTTGTTGCAGCAATAAGATAGATGAGTAAGCAATAGATGTTTGTATCCTTGTCAAAAATAGAATATGAATACATGGTGACCACTCATGGAAGCAAAGAAGTGGTATGGATTCAAAGGTTGTTCTCAGGGATCGTGTTTGAGAAGAGAGATATGAAGGTGAGTTGCAACATCCAAAGCACAATATTTCTAGAAAAGAACCCTACTTATCATTAAAAGACTAAGAACATTGATGTATAATACCATTTCGTAAGAGATATGGTGGAAAGAAAAAAGGTGCTACTGGAGAAATTAGACACTTTGGAAAACATAGTAGACTCGTTGACCAAGTCTGTGAGTGTTGTGGATTTCTCTTAGCGCAGAGAGGCAATGGGCATTGTTGCCCTGGGTCTGTGAACAAAATTTCAGGAATCTCTTGTTTTAGCAAAGAAGACAAAAAGTGGGAGAATGTTGGGTTTCTATATTCTTTACAGTGAATGTCTAATCAAGGTAGATCGACTGACGACCAAAGGTCAAGGTGGATTGATAGTAGTCAAGGTCGAGGTGGATCAATAGTAGTGAAGGTTAAGGTGGATCAACAACAAGTCGAAGGTCGAGGGAGTCGATCGGGAAAAGTCAAAGTTGAATATATCTACGGAAAGTGAACCAACAAGAGTTCAAAGTTTGGGCATGAGATGATAGACTAGAGACCGAATGAAGGTCGATTGGTAGTTGACTGATAATCTGACTTGGAGTCGATTGTAGCATAATCTAGAGATTTGTGGTATTTGTAGCCAATGATATACATGGATCTATAACCATTTTTGGGCACCAATATTTAGGGTTTTCCTTTTGTAAAGCCTCTAAAGAGGCGTGTTGTAAGGTCATAAAGGCTAATGCAGGTTAATGTATAAGAACCAGTCTTTAGAGAAATATTTAGATGTAGGTTATTGGTCATGCATATGTAAGTCGAATTTGCTACAGGGTTGTTCTTGCATAGGAAAGAGGGTATGATGTTGATTTCATCTTAATTGTGGAACAAGGTTAGACATTGAACCTTTTATTCAGATTGAATAAGACAACAAGAGAGAAAAACACTCAAAGGAATGTTGTTTTTTCTTGGTTAATGGTTCCAGGGTAAAATCTTGGTGTAATTTGTGATTTCTTGTGTCATTTGCGTTCTTGATTAAATTATTCTTCTCTTTCACTAGGATTAGTTTGAAAGTGTCTTTCATTTCCTATCAATCATGAAGAGGACAAATTTCCTAGTCTAGGAGATGACCTTCCTGCACTACTTAGCTAAGACCAAATAAATTACGATAGGTGGAGCTACCTATGGGATATTGTACAATTTTCTTCTCACATTAACAATGACACTACGAGGTATAGAATCATATACAACATGAAATTTATACATATATGGTTGGACTAAAATAACATCAAAAACTTCACGTGGGGAAACATCACGCAATACCTCATCCTTGAAGGCCTTGATGCAATAGGGAAGGGGACATTGTTCATTGACACAGAGATTTCATCCTTGGTTGATCCATCTGATGTTGTATGGTTTTGGATGTGGCATTGTCAAAAAATTCAATCACTTCAATACCTATACTAAGATGAGGTTCTTATAATGAAATGTAGCATAACACCCTTCACCCACATATAAGAGTGAAAAATGCACTCTCCTTCCTCTAACTCTTCTAGATTGTTTAGTTGGATCTTGGTGGTAGTGAATGTGGCACTAGGTTCTACAACAATGATCCACTTCACCTTGTCTAGCTCTGAATAAAATCCATAGCCCAGATATGAATCCAAGGCTTTTAGCTTAGCCACCAATGACTATTTTGGTGAACATTCATCGATGTTATGCTAGAGGATTTTATGGAATTCGCACCACTTCCCAGTGTCTTTCTTAGTCTTCCCATTAACCTTATTTATTTGTGGCTTAGACCATTTTTCCTATGGTTGTCCATCCTTAATTTTTCCTTTGTTATGTTTTCTAGGGATTCATTTTCCCATCTTCTCTTGTGATTCCTTTGTAGATCCAACTTATTCCTCTACTTAAATTTTTGCTCGATTTTGACATCATATCAATAAGCAAGTCCCAATGATGAGATGTACAAAAAATCCATTTATGCTTGGATGTACCTATGTAGGGCCCCAAATTATTTTATAACCATATGTCACTCGGAGTCTCTAACACCCATATTGGTGAATAAGGTATGGAAGGTATTTCTGAACTCTGACACTTTTTTCCCCCTCTTCTGACGGAGTGTGGTCCATCTCGTGTACTAGTCATCGTAGTTTCCAATAGGGTAATATTTTTCCTTGATGGTATCCATAAAAGAGTGCCAAGTGGGATCGGCCCCAAAAATTCCAAACTCCTATGTGGATTTTTTTTCACAGTAAGTCTCCCACCAATGTTTGACATGGGGGAAATCCTTAAGGAGAACAAAGGTGATATTTTCCCTATTAGAAAATTTGTGGATAGAGAAATAACCTTCTAGTATATTTAACCATATTTCTAAAGCATCCTCATCTATATAAACTTCAAATGTGGGGATATCAAAATTAACTTGTACCTTGAAGGGGGTGCGCCTTCAAAGTGGTCTCTTGATTAATATTCCTATGTTGTTGTTGGAAACCGCTGAAGGATTTGGGAAAAATGATCCATCATCTCATTCCTTTGTTTTGCAAGGACTTCTGCAAGAAACAACTTAATAGGATCTCCCACTCCCTCATCTCTTTTTTCCTCCACCATGGGTGATCATCGGGGTCAGTGAGGATGGTATTCCAAAGGTTCTACCAGTTCATGTCCCAATTCTTGATACTCTAATATCATTGGATACATGGACATAGAAACCGATAAAGAAAATAACACTTTGATACCACCGATTTAGATTTATGAGGGAACGAAATGAAAAACATAAATAAGACAAACACTGAGAGAGACAACAATACTCAATTTCTATTAAACATTGAAATATGTAGAGACTGTAAAATAAAATATAGAGTGAAATGAACTCATTGGAATGGTGGAATCTTATCTATGATAAGATATGTGATTCTTACATGCATTCACAAGAACATGATTACAATGAGGCTCCCAAGGATTTTTTTACAATGAGGCTCCCAAGGATTTTTATAAAATTTTAGAAGAATATAAGCGTATCAGTTTACTGTGCTCTTTACCAGACTCATGGGATAGTCTGGTTGTGGCCATAGGTAGTAATATAACTTCCTTGAAGTTTAATGAAGTGGTATCATCCTTGTTGTCAGAGGAGATGAGATGAAATAACATGGAAGGACATAGCATAGATGCATTATTTGCAATAGGATGCTCCTAGGAAATAAATAGATCTAAGTCCTCAAGTGGGATATCTAAGTATAAGGGTAGATCTAAATCTCCCAGAAAGTTTGTAAGGGTATGTTGGACATGTGGAAAATAAGGGAACTACAAGAACCAATGTAGATCCAAAATTGAGAATAAGGAGGGATATCAAGAAGCTCTTTCTACAGAAGAAAAGACCTCCAAGGAAGAAGGAGGGTATGTGTAATTGGATTCTTCAAGAACACATTCAAATCATGAGGCATCATTGTTTAACTCAGGTCCATCATTTTTTATGAATCCCCACAGAGAGTGGTTCTATGAATATGACAGATATGATGGAGGTAATGTTTTCCTAGGTGATGACTCGACAACTAGAATCATAGGATGAGGAAAACTCAAGTTGAGGATCATAGATGGAAGGATTATAAAACTACTTGGTGCTATGCACATCATAGGTTTCACAAGAAATTTGATTTCTATAAGAAAAATGGACGATGCAAGGGTAAAAACAATATTTGAAAAGGAAACTTGCAGGATGGTTCGAGGAGCAATGGTTTTGTTGAAGGGAGTTTTATTTGGAACTCTATATAAGATACAAGGAATCACTATTAGTGATGTGTGTAATAGTTCCATTGTTCCTGATATTGGATTTGAAGAAGGAAGAACTCCTACAGTCTTTGGAGAAAAGGTTATGTTGTGGCATCAAAGACTAGGGCATATCGGAGAGAAGGGTCTTCGACTACTACAAGGTAAAGGTATGGTTGAAGGTATGTCTAACTACTCTCTGGATTTCGATTTCTATGAATTTTTTTTATATGGGAAGCATAATCGGGTAAGATTCCCCTTTGGTGCAACGAAGGAAGAAGGAATTTTACAGCTAGTTCACAGTGATGTGTTTGGACCTGTGTTGGTTCCATCATTGGGAAAATCTGTGTACTTCGTCTCATTTATAGATGACTTATCGATGAATACTTTGATATATTTTCTCAAGAATAAATCTGAACTATTTGACATGTTTAAAGAGTCTAAGGCTCTTGTTGAGAATCTAACAGAGAAAAGAATTAAGGTGCCGAGGACAGATAATGGAAGAGATTTATCTAGGAATGAATTTGAATAATTTTATAAGAAGTGTGGTATATCAACACAAAAGACTACTCCATATACACCTTATAAGAATGGATTTGTAGAAAGGATGAACGGGACAATGATGGAAAAATCAAGGTGCATGCTTAGTGGTGTCGGTTTAGGAAAATAATTTTGGGTAGAGGCAATGGGTATTGCATGTTACTTGGTCAACAGGTCACCCTCATTGATGTTGGATGACAAGACTCCACAAGAGGTATGGACTAGTGAGAAACCTTCTCTCACACATATCAAGGTATTTGGCTATGAATCCTATGTTCATGTTTCAAATGAAAATAGGAGTAAGCTCGATAAGAAGGATGAAAAGTGTATCTTTATTGGGTATAAAGATGGTCTCAAAGGTTATAATATTTGGAACCCATAAACTAAAAAGTTTGTGTATAACCAAGATGTGGAATTTAGAGAAATGAAGGATGTTGTTAAACATAAATTCCTACAAAGTAAGTAAGAACCAGAGAAAGTAGAGTTTGATTTAAAGGAAGATGAATCAAACTCTACAGAAGAAAAAAAATCAGAAGAAGAAGATCCTCATATTCCATTATTGAGGAGATCAGTTTGAGAAATAAGTCTATCGAAAAGGTATAATCCATCTGATTTCTGTTCAAATTTTTCTTTTTCTATTACTAATGATGATCCTATAAATTTCATGGAGGAAGTGTATTCGGAGGATGGAAATCTCTGGAAAAAGGCCATGGATGAAGAAATGGAAGCCTTAGATAAGAACGAGGCTTGGGATCTAGTGGAGTTGTCGACTGGAATAAATCCTATTGGCAGCAAATGGGTATTTAAAAAGAAATTGAATGCAGAAGGAAAAGTGGAGAAATACAAAGCTTGGTTAGTAGAAAAGGGTTATTCTCAGTTCGAGGGAATTGATTTTGGTGAGATTTTTTCTCTTGTTGCCAAGTTAACTTCTATAAGATTTATTTTATTTGTTTTTTCTGCACTTTATTTTTAAGTAGACCAAATGGATGTGAAGATAACATTCCTACATGGGGATCGGGAAGAAGAAATCTATATGAAACATCCAGAAGGATTTGTTGTGAAGGGAAAGAAGGTGTTGGTATGCATGCTGAAAAAGTCCTTGTATGGTTTAAAACAATCACCAAGGATTTGGTATAAAAAATTTGATACTTATATGCTAGGACTTGGCTTCACAAGAAGCATAGAGGATCACTGTGTGTATTTTAAATTAATTTTTGATCATTTGATTTATTTGGTCTTGTATGTGGATGACATGTTGTTGATAGGAAACAACAAGCATATTATTCAGGATGTGAAAACTCAGTTTTCCTCTAAATTTGACATGAAGGATCTCAGTGATTCAAATTTCATTTTGGGCATGGAAATTAAAAGAGATCGGAAAAAGAGGAAACTATGGTTAAATCAAAGAAATTATGTTGATACAATATTGCAGAGGTTTAATATGAAGGAATGTGAACTGGTCAAGGTATGTATTCCTGTTGGTGTAAAGTTATTTGTGGATCAGTGTCCCAAGACACATGAAGAGGAGAAGTACATGTCTCGTGTTACATATGCGAGTGTAGTTGGAAGTTTTATGTATGCAATGGTATGGACAACAATATAAAGGGTTTTTAGGTATTTGCATGCCACTGCTAGCTATGGATTGTGCTACCAACAAATACCAAGATTGGACAGAGTGTTGGAAATACATGGCTTTGTGGATGCAGACTGGGCTGGAGATATGGTTCATAGGAGATCTACAAGCGGGTATGTGCTTAACCTGTTTGGAGGAGCAATCAGTTGGATGAGCAAAAGATAGGTTGTAGTGGAACTTTCAACTACAAAAGTTGTATACATGGCAACCACTCATGCAAGTAAGGAAGTAGTATGGTTACAAAGATTGTGTTCATGTATTGGGTTGGTACAACAAGTTGTAAGGATATATTGTTACAGTCAATTTTTCTGACGAATAACATGGCTTATCATTCAAAGACAAATCATATTGATGTTCAATATCACTTTCTGAGAGACATGGTTGAAGAAAAGAAAGTGTTGTTGATGAAGGTGGACACTTTGAAGAATGTTGTAGATTCATTAATAAAATATATGATCACTGAGAATTTCTCTTGGTGTAGAGGATCTATGGGAATTGTTTCCTTGGATTGTTGACTATGTAACCATGTAACCCCCTGTATGCAAAGAAAACCACAAATGGGAGAATTTTGGGTATGTGTTATATTCTTTGCACAACTAGCCTTAGTGTTTGCTATGTTACACCAAGCACGCAAGGGGGTTTGAGGGTCGGACAATAGGCCCCCCCTTTGGGGGTAGCAGTGGGGTGATAGCCCCTCTGCGTGGGGGTTTGGTGGCAAATCTTTCGATAATTTTTTTCCTTAGGAAACGTGTCACATTTTTTCCTCATTTTTTGTGTCGCCTCGATTTTTGTGTCCATTGTTGGGCGGTTTTTCAACACATGGCTTTCTACAATGGTTTTCTATTTCTGGTTAATGAATTAGGGTTGTTGACTAATCCAAGTCATTGAGTTAGGGTTTTGGATGCCAGTGGATCCTATATGTATATTGTATTGTAAACAATGTATGATGGTGAATGAATATAGAATATGTTGGTTTTCCCAGTTTGGATTTCCGAGGGAAAAATATCTATGTAATATGTGTATTTTCTATTGTATCTTTTCTGTTCTTTTACTAAAAATATGTTTGTAGTAAATATTGTACAAGGTTAAAATATATACTAGATACCTCATCAGAAAGGTCTACCCGAGGATTACACATTCTGAATGGACCAATTCATGCTAACATGTGTTTATAAGGCACTACCACATCAAAAAAACATCGTTTAGGGCCTCAAAATGGCCCCGAAAGTTTGGGACCCAAAAACATATAGACAAATTGCCAAAATGGAAACTATATGTTGAGCTAGTGGAATAGGTGGGTGGTTATCGATGTTCATCTAGATCACTCATACTAGTTTTTTGACTTGGCTTGTAACCGTGATGTATTTTATTAATCAGTTGTATGTACAATTTACAATGCTAGGCTCTCCAACCTTTATGATCGCATGCTCTCTAGCCTTCATTATATAGGTACTCTAGCCCAAAATCACATACAAGATGTCTAACCTGAACAATTATGGCTCACAAGCCCATATAACATCTGTATATATACAATTATTGTTAGAATATTGGTTGTTGTCATTGATGTCAACCCTAGCCATTGTCTCTTGGACCCCACAGTTGATCGAAGTAGATAGACATGAAGTAAATTACACATGTAGATACAAAAACCATGGATGAAAAGTATAAGTCATGCCGCTTCCAGTGGTATGTGGCACATCACATGGATCCTCACGATTGAGCAAAAATGAATTTTTGAATATGACAATGTGAATTGAAGAAGAAACTACATGTTGGCCCTAATGTTAAAAGGAAGTGACATAAAGAGTATAAATACATCTCATTATACATTTATTTTTCAACACACACAAGTTTTTTAATGAAAAAGGAGATATAAGTCAAATTTCAGAGGAAATATGAAGTAAAGAAGGCTGAATTTCAAGGGAGGATGAAGTCTTTTGGTGATGTGTTCTAAGGTATGTTATTTACAGGTCATCTTACCATTTTCGCTATAACTTTTTTTCTCGAATGATTCAGATGTTAAAATTTGTATGATATTGAGAAGACATATCTAGGTACCTCTGGTAATAATTTCATCTCTTTATTCGCTATATTTTTGGGGATACACTCTATGAAAGATAAGGTTTTTGACTAGTCCTAAAGCTAGTCATAAACAGGTGTTCCGGGTAAAACAGTCATAACGTCTTCATAGAGAATCCAAATGAAGTGAGACCAATTTCATGGGAAAGAATATGGGATGCAGTTTCCTATGTACTAATTTTATAATCTTATGTTAAATATTGAGTGCGGGGCATGTTGTACAAGTTTTCTCTCCTTAATAAACCAGAATTGAATAAGGTCAACCATTTTCTATATAACTCCTTTTCTGGGAGGATTCAAGGATGGAGAGGTCTACCCTCTCTTGATATTGGAGGATTGTATCTTCCTTTTTAAGGTTTATCCCTCCCTTTATACCTTGGAAGTTGTAGCTACCTTTGGAAGTCATTGCTTCCCTTGAACAATAACTATTGGTTATTTCTCATATATTGTGCATGGTGTATTGTGGTGTATTGGTGTAACTCTTCTACTATTGTTCATTTCTCATTGGATATAATTGAATATATAATCTGGTTGAAGTATAAGTTGATTTTTTTTTAAATTGCACTTGATATTGATTCATCCCCCCTCTCAGTATCATCAATTACAACCTAGGGATCAAATTGAGGGTATTACATTATCCCCCCCCACGCCCCCCTTGTTTTTCATTGTCCTCAAAGAAATATGTACAAATATACAATCAAAATTCCTCAAAATGTTTTAGGTGGTTCACCTACATGGAATCCTCATGCTCCCATGTAGCATATTTAGGGTCGTAGCAAGTACATTGAACCTTTACCAAACCAATGGATCGATTTAGAAGCATCTTGATCTTCCTATTCATATGTCCATTGGCTATACCTGCAAGTCTCCCTTGTACTCCACATGGATCACAATCCAATCAATTATGTTGTTAGGATTAGGCACATAATTTTTAATAAAATACACAAGAAACACATTATGAATTCACATGGATGCAGGAAATGTAAGCATGTATGCAACAAGGTTGATCCTATCTAGAATCTCAAACAACCCACAATATCTTGTTGCAAATTTTATCTCCCCAATTTCAACGAACTCTTTTTAGCCTTAACTTTCAAGAATACATGCTCACCCACTTTGAACCCTGTGAGATCTATCTTTGTCTACATAGATTTTCTACATGTCCTATGCATCCTTTAAATTTTTCTTAATATTTATCATTTTATCTTCCATTTCCTTGAGTATATGTATCCCAACAATGGCTATGTTTTTTGGGTTATCCTAGCTCATTAGCATGTTGCATTCCTTCCATATAAGGCTTCAAACTCACTCATCTTTAGATATTCCTAATACCCCTTATTATATGAAAAATCCACCAAATGAATATAGTCTTCCCACATGCAAGGATTGTCCATTTCATACATTATTAGCATATATTCAATTATTTGGTTAACCCTCTCTATTTTCCCATCTAAATATAGATGATATGTTGTGTTAAATCCCTAATGCATGTGAATATGTAACACACTAGTGATTTTATTGATAGAAGTGCCCCTATTCTTTCAATATCTAAAATATGCACTGGGACTTTGAAAATATGTTATATGAACTAGTGCTTAGTATGGGTATTTTTGATCTAGATTTATGAGCAAAATGAAAGGAATAACATAAGGAATACAATAACACAGAGATACAGAGAACAAAAATAGATATCCAATGAACAGTAACTTCTATTGAATAAATAAAATAGTTTGAAATTGTAAAACTACAAAACTAAAAAGAACTTGCTCGAATGGTGGTAGCTATCTCTAAGAAGAGATGTGGTTGCTACATGCATCCGTTTGAGAAAAATGATTACATTGGAGCTCCATAGGCCTTTCTAACATTACTCATGAATGAAAAAACCCTATACATCCAAAAACCTAACCCTAGGAGATGAAATTCCAAAAGTTATGTGGGCCCCAATGGGTAAGTTGGTACCTCAACTTCCCGAGATCATAACGTTTGTATACGACCTCCATTTTAGGCGTGCGATAGCCCATTGAAAAGGTCTTTTCAAGAAATACACATTATGTTGTCAAACTTTGACTCTATCTATAGTTTGACTATGGAAATCCAAAAAAACATTGTTTAGGGCACCAAAACGGCCCTGGAAGTATAGAAAGATGTATTGACATGAAAAATTTCAAAATAATCCATTTAGATTAGGTGGGAAACCACCAATATCCACCTGGAAGTTGTGTAGGGCTTGAAAAAACCCCGAAGTGTTGAACCCATGATTACAAATAATTATAGAAGAACGTGTTGAACAAAATTTTTTCAAGAGAAGCCAGATGGAATAGGTGGGTGGACACCAATATCCACCTGGATCAGCCGTACCCCCTTAGGAAGAAATGGTCTCCATTACGTTGAGTGCCCCCATCAGGTGAGGAACATTTTGCTAAATTTGGCCCTAGGTGAGCCACTTTCCTTGGTGTAGGAGTTGTCCTACCTTGACAACTTGATAAAGTTGGATCCTCTATTGGCGATTTCCCTTGACCTGTGTGTCCACTATCTAATCAGTGGATTCTTGTTCCATGCAATCAGGATTGAGCTCTATTGGTGTCAACTGTTTTGTGATCTCTGAGGTCTCCAATACTGGTGGAAAATATGGCTGAAGGAGGTCCACATTGAAAATTGGGTGCAAGCCAAGGAAGGGTGGAGTGTTGAGATCAAAATCATTACCACCCATAGCCTTGGTGATATTGTAAGGCCCATAGTGAAGTGGGTGTAACTTTTGATGGGGCCCTAGAAGGTGCTCTTTTTGAAAATGTAACTAGAACTTGTCTCCCACCTGAAACTGGTGTGGTACCTGGTATTGATCATGGTGCTTCTTTTACTTAACATTGAATTTCTACAAAATCTCATGGACTTGTTGGCAGATATGTTGAATCCACTCAACGAATCTGGCAGCTTTGTTGGCCTCAGACTGAACATGGGAAGACTTTGTCTATGTGGTTGCAAGAAGTAGTGAAAAATCAATGGGACCCAAGGGTTGGAATCCCAGCCCCACCTAAAATGGGCTATGTCCAGTGGAGCTATGGAGATCCATGTTGTAGTTTTGATGAACATAGGGAAGAATCTCATACCATGTACACATATTCTTATATTTTTACATGCATGGGATGTGCACAATCATTTGATTGACGAACTTTGTCTGTCCATCAATTTTCGGGTGGAAAGAAGTGGATTTAGTGATCTTCGTATCCAACAGTGACCAGAGACTCGACCAAAATGTGTTGAGGAACATGTTGTCCTGATATGAGGTGATGGTATATGGTATCCCAAAATGTACCAACACACATTCAAATAATAGCTTGGTAGTATTTTTCTCTATGATTCTCTTCTTGCAGGCTATGATAATGGCCATCTTCAAAAACCGATCAACCACCACAAATACACAATCATTTATGTTCTTGGTGGAAGGAAGGCCAAACATGTAATCCATCGAGATCAATTTCCAATGCCTCTCAGGAGTAGGAAGAGGGGTGTATAATCCTTTCTTCTTGATGGATGTATTGGAAATGGCACAGGTAGTGCAAGATCTGATATACTTGCTGACATCATTTCAAATTTTTGGCCAATAAATTTTTTTCTATAGAACAACCACAATTTTCTGGACGCAAAAATGTCCTACCATCCGACTATAGTGAGCCTCCCAAATAAGTTTTGAATGATCTCTTGTCGGAACAAAGAGGTGGCCTATATGTCATAACATTCCATCCTAGATGTGAAAATTGGTGATATTATCTCTTATACCCGAGAGTTGATAGGTGGTGTTGAATTCAGGGTCACGTTGATAAAGTTGGGGCCACTCAGATGCCTCATGCCCATAGGAGGGAAACTGAGATAGTTAATGACACGATTTGTGCTCCATGTTTTATATTTGATGTTGAGATGGAACTATTGTAGGTATGTGGATCACTTTTGATGGCGGTCGTTCTGCAAATTCCCCTGCGTCTGTATGAACTACAGAGGCTTGTGATTAGTGTGGATGATTGTTTTCTTTCACAGGATGTAATGTTTCCATTGACAACATGCTTTCATAATATAGGACATTTTTTTTATCATAGGTGGGGTATTTTCGAAAAGTATTTGAGAGTGTCTCACTATGGTATGCTATTGGATGACCATGTTGAGTGAGAATTGTGCCTACATCATATTCGAAGGCATCAATCTTGATCTCGAATGGTTGTTGTAGATCAGGTAAGGAGAGTACTAGAGATGAGAACAAGCGATGCTTCTGATCATCAAATGCTTATTGTTTTTTCTCCCATGCTAAATTTTCCTTTCCACCTCCCTTGGTTACTTGGCTAAGGACCCATGCAATATGGGAGAATCCCAACATGAACCTTCAATAGAAGTTGGCAATTTCCAAGAATCTCTGAAGCTTGGTTACTGTGGTTGGGGCTAGCCAGTCACAAATCACTTGGATATTAGTTGGATTCACATGTACACCATGCTCATAAATAATGTATCCCAAGTGTTGGACCATGTTCATGCCAAAGGAGATTTTTTCCAGGTTAGCATATAGCTTGTGCTACCACAAAGTTCCCAAAACTTGTTGAATATGATACATGTGCTCCTCCCAAATTCTACTGAAGATGAGGATGTCATCCAGATATACCACCAAAAATGAGTTGGTGAAGGGTATCAATACATCATCCATCAATATCATGAAATTTGTTAGTGCATTTGTTAAGACAAAGGGAATGATCAACCATTCAAAGAGACCTTCTTTAAATTTGAAAGTTGTCTTCCATACATCATTTAGCTCGATGCGAACCTGGTGGTAGCTAAAATTTAGGTCGATCTTGTTGAACACTTTTCCCCCTTGAGTTGATCAAGAAGGTCATCAATTTTGGGAATTGGGTAACAATTCCTGACTGTGATTTTGTTTAATTCTTTGTAATCAATGCAAATATGCCAAGTCTCTTCTTTCTTCTGCACCATCACAACCAGGCTTCTGCCAGGGGAGGAGTTGGGTCGGATGTGATCCTTTTTAAGAAACTCTTGGATATAGCACTTGATTTCATCATTTTCCATCAGTGAGTGATGATATACTGGTCCATTAGGAAGCAGTGAACCAGGGGTTAGATCAATTGGATGCTTGACTTGGAAGTACGTCGGTACCCTGGTGGGTGAGGAGAATATGTCTTTGTACTATTCCACGATCTCATCCACTTTCTTATGTTACAAAGAGAGGCTCTATGTAGAGGTCACAGATGTGGCGATGACCTTCTACATAGTGTGAGAACAGATCACAAAGAAGAATAACTTCTCAGTCTGTGAAATGAACTTACTGCATTGCTTATAAGAGATTAAAGAAATAGTGGTAGGTGACGCTAGCTCTGGTATACTGTACAATTGTCTACCCAAAGTAATAAGAAGACTATGGGGTATAGACTCATACATAGCATGTCACTTCCAAAAATATGGTTGGACTAAAAGAACATCACAAACTTCAAGGGGAGAAATATCACACAATACCTCATCTTTGAAGGGCTTGATGATGTAGGGTGTACGACATTGTTGGCTGAGGCAGATATCTCATCCTTGGAGAATCCAACTGATGGTGTAGGGATGTGGGTGCAATGTTATCATTGGTTCCAATCACTTGATGACCTTTTCTAAAATTAGGTTCTTCTAACTGTCTCTATAGACAATGAAATGTAGCAGAATCCCCTTTACCCACATCTATGAGTGAAATAGGTGTTCCCCTTCCTCTGGTTCTTTTGTTTTACTTGGTTTGAATTTGGTGGTAGAGACAGTGGCACTAGGTTCGACATCGATGATCTGATTCTCACTTTCTGGATTTTATTCATATTCATAATCTACCTCTTACTCGAATCTTTCATCTTGGCCACTATTGACTTCTTGGAGTGACATTCTTCAGTGTTGTGCCAAGGGATTTTATGGTATTCACACCATTTTCTCATGTCCTTCTTCGACTTCTCATTACCCTTCTATGGTTGTGTCTTGGATCGGTTGTCCTGAGAGTGACCATGTTTTAATTGTCCCCTATTTTGTGGGTTGAGGCCACCTTTTCCCTGTTTTGGCTATGAGGAGTTTGCAGATCCAAAATCTTGCCTCTTCTGCTTAAATTTATGCTCGATCTTGACAACATATCTATAATTCAGATCTAATGATGTGATATCCAAACAATCCATTTTTGTTTGAATGTATCTATATATACAACCAAGGTATTTGAGCACTGGATGACGTTCAGAGTCTTCGATACCCAATTTGGTGTGCATGGTATGGAAACTATTGGTGAAATCTTGTACTATCTAGTCTTATTCGAAGATACGAGGACTATGGGGGAATATGTAATGAATAGTCCAATGATTTCTATACCCATGGGTGGTGTAGATGTTGTACTAGGAGTCCAATGGTTACAATCATTAGGAACAGTGGATTTTAATTTTTAAGAACTTTTCATGAAATTTTCATTGGAAGGAAAAGAAATTGAGTTAAGAGGTATCACAGGGAAACCCGGTAAGGTGATAAGTTCTAATGCCATGAAAAAATTATTGAAAAAGGGGCATCAAGGCGTTATTGCACAACTATGCTCACTAGATGTTCAAACTTCTAAGACATCCATTCCTCAAGATCTCCAAAGGGTCATTGATAAGCATTCCAAAGTATTTGAATATATTCCCAAAGGTCTTCCACCCACTCGAAATCATGATCATGAAATTCACCTAATTCTTGGGAGTATTCCTCCTAACATCAGGCCATACAGATACCCTTACACACAAAAGAGTGAAATTGACCGCATGGTTGAAGAAATGTTAGAGGCTGGCATTATTAGACCTAGCCAAATTTCTTACTCTGCACTAGTGGTAATGGTATTCAAGAAAGATAGCTCATGGCATATGTGTCCATATTATAGAGAGCTCAAAAATATAACTATCAAAGATAAGTTTCCCATTCCCATCATTGATGAATTGTTAGATGAAATACATGGAGCAATCTATTTCACAAAATTGGATCTCCATTCAGGGTATCATCAGATCAGAATGAAGGAAGAAGATATCCCAAAAACAACATTCCGAACTCATGAAGGCCATTATGAATTT
>ML785012.1:284612-298091 GCA_009831015.1 Picea engelmannii
TAAAGGAGGTAGAGTATTTGGGTCATATTGTATCTCATGAAGGTGTCAAGGTAGACCCTAACAAGATTAAGGCCATGATGGACTGGCTGATTCCCAAAACATTGAATAATCTTAGAGGATTTTTGGGTTTGATAGGTTACTACCGCAAGTTTGTTCGGAACTATGGAAGAATAGTAGCACCTTTAACGACAATAACTAAGAAAGGTGCATTTTCATGGACTCCAGAGGAAACTAAAGATTTTGAACAACTTAAAGAGGTGATGTGCAAATCTCTTTTCTTGACCACTCTAGAATTCACAAAAACCTTTATTGTGGAATGTGATGCCTCGAGAAATGGAATTGGTGCTATCCTAATGCAAGAAGGAAGGCCCTTGGCTTTTGAAAGTCGACCACTCAAGGTAAAGGAGTTACACAAACCCATTTATGAGAATGAAATGATGGCAATACTACATGCATTGAAGAAATGGCATCCTTACCTAATAGGTAGGAACTTCAATGTCAAAACGTATCATGATAGTCTTAAATAATTCTTGGAACAAAGACTATCCTTAGAAGAACAACAAAAATGGGTAACCAAGATATTGGGTTATGATTTTTAAATTGTCTATAAAAAGGGGAAGCAAAATGTTGTGGCAGATGCACTCGTAAGAAAGGATGAATATGTTGAGGCCTTTATCTATGCTATCTGGATCATCCAACCCGATTTGATAATAGAAGCAAGGGATGAATAGAAGAATGACGAAAAAGTGTGGACTCTCGTTCAAAAGTTGCAGCAGGATTCCAGTGCATCAGATACATTTACATGGAAAAATGATTCACTATAGTACAAAGATCACTTATATTTATGTAAGAACTCCCAACTAAAACAAAAGGTACTATTGGAATTGCACACCTCTCCAATAGGAGGTCACTCAAGATTTTTGAAAACCTACCATAGAGTCAAGAAGGATTTTTTTTGGTATGGCCTTAAAATTGATGTTCAAAGGTTTGTGGCAGAATGTTTGGTTTGCCAACAAAATCAGGTGGAAACAATTAAGACCCCGGGTCTTTTACAACCATTATCCATCCCAAGTTAGCGTTGGGAGGAGGTTTCCATGGATTTCATCACAGGGTCACCAAAGTATGAAGGAAAGAGTTTCATCGTGGTGATTGTTGATAGACTGACCAAGTACGCACACCTTTGTGCACTCTCTCATCCCTTCAAAGCTAGTACAATTGCCACCGCATTCATGGAGACAGTTCAAAAGCTACATGGTAGCCCAAAGATTATTGTAAGTGACAGAGATCCCATCTTCACTGGTCATTTTTGGATAGAATTATTTTCTTGTTTGGGTACCCAATTGGCTCATAGCTCATCCTATCATCCTCAATCTGATGGACAAACTGAGATAGTGAAAAAATGTCTGGAAGGCTTCCTTCGTTGCTTTGTCTCTGATAAACAAACACAATGGTTCAAATGGTTACCCTTGGCATAATGGTGGTATAACACTCCCTTTCATACTGCAACAAAAATGACACCATTTATGGCACTTTATGGATACCACCCTCCTTCCATCACTTCTTCTCTAAAAGAAAAATCTAAGGTTCAGGTAGTGGAATATCACATCGAGAATCAACAACAAGTTCTCCAAATCTTAAAGGACAACTTGACCATGGCGGAGAATCGCATGAAACAACAAGCAGATCAACATTGTAGTGGAAGAAGTTTTGAAGTAGGGGATTGGGTGTTTTTAAGACTACAACCATACAAACTGATGTTCCTCAAGCAAGCCAAGAAGGATAATAAATTATCACCAAATTACTATGGCCCTTATAAGGTGTTGCAAAAGATAGGTACTATGGCATACAAATTGGAGTTGCCTACATCTTCATGAGTACACCCAATTTTCCATGTTTCATGCTTAAACAAGGTTATAGGCAACAAGATCCCAGTTCAAACTATATTTCCAGAACTTGACGAGGAAGGAAAATTCATAGTGGAGCCTGAAGCCATCAATGACACAAGAATTTGCCAGCTGGGGAATAGATCCATTTCAAAGTATCTCATTAAATGGAGGAAACTATTGGTTGAATATTCCACTTGGGAAGATGATTCTTTTATACAGAAGCATCCATAGTTACTCAAGCGTTGAGGACAACACTTATCTCAAGGGGAGGGGTATGTTAATCTCAAATATTGGTTCATTACCCCTTAATTGGGGCATACTATATTAGTAATGTTATTTTATTTATGTCGGCTTTAGGCCATTAGTTGTAATTATACCTCCTAGTCTCCTATATATACCAAGGAGACATTTTCATTTTGAATCATCTGGTACTTGAACATTTAAGTAGGGTAAAAGGAGGTTGCCCCCTCAAAGAGGCTTATTATCTGAAATTATCTCTTTTTCAAGGCGTTGAGTACTTTTTTTGAGTTTTTTCTATGCTATATTGATATTTGGTTCTTAACAACTTGTTGGGGCAGCCGAATCTGGAAAAAATATTGGTCTCCAAGAAATTCATGATCACCTTGTTAGTGGCATTCCTAGTGGGCACAGCCTCGATCCACTTAGTGAAATAGTCAGTGGCAGTGAGAGTCCACTTTTGATGCCCACTAGAGGGTGTATTTATCTCTTCTATGAAGTCGAAACCCCATTGCTAAAATGGACCACTAGAAGTGATAGGTTTTAGGGGTAGTGATAGTAACTTCTATTTTCCTACAAATTTTTGGCATTCATTGCAGGCCCTAATAGTGGTAAATATATAAAATAAAAGGGTGGGCCATTAGGACCCTTCCCTTAGAATCTTGAGAGTTGTGGCCTTTCAATGTTGGTGTCCTACACATACTCCTCTATGCATTTCCATTGTGACTTGTTTGGATTCATTTTCATCAAGGAATTTTAACAGGATGCCCATAGGATCCCTCCAATACAAGTCTTGGTTTGAGATGAGGAATTGGATATCCTTCAATTTAAGGGACCTAGCCTTTGTCTTCTTCAGATCTGGTGGACATTCAAGATGCTGCAAAAAATAAATGATGTTTCTATACCAAGGAGAAGAGGGGTAATTTTCAAATACCTACATGTTGTCTTGTCCATGTCGTATGATGAGCACATCTGATTGAGTGACGCTTTGATGTAATTATAGCACCTTACAGTTTGATTCTGATAACAACTTGGAAAGTCCTTGTCCCTTGATCAACTTGGTGGGTTTTATGTGTAGGTCATTCTCCAATAGTTTGACAATCCACTTCCATCTTTTTCCCTCACTATCTGGCTAGACCAGAAACTCTTTGACACTATTGCTAGGAACAAAGGTTGTTATGATAGAATGTAACACATATACCCTGAATACCTTGAGTGTTTTGACCAATGCATAAGTCTTATTTTATAATATATCATACTTCAGCTCAACATCTCAGAGAGATTTTCTAAAAAGGGCTATGGGATTTCCATGCCCTTCTCCATTCTTCTGCAGTAGTACAACAACAATGGTATCCTCAGAAGCAAAGGAAAAAATGAATAAATCCTTTGTATAGCCAGGGTTGGATAATACAAGGGATTCAACTAAGGCCTGCTTGATCCTTTGGAATGCTGATTTTTTCTCTAGAGGCCATTTTATCACAACATATTTCTTCAACATGTTAGTGATAGGGTTCAGGAATTTGGAAAAATTTGGCCAAAGAACCTTAGGAAGTTTATATTACCAATGAAAGACTGGATAGAATTTTTATTTCTTGGTATTTATATCTCTTGAATAGCATCAACTCGCTTTAGATCAATTTGTATACCTCCTATTGATATGGTGTGGCCAAGGAGTTTCCCTTCTGGCATGGCAAAGTGAGATTTCTTAGGACTGAGAGATATTCTGTATCTCCTACATTTCTGGAAAACATGCTCTAGATGTTTCAAATGTTCATCAACAGACTTGGAGAAAATGGTGATGTCACCCAAATATATAACCATAAATTTGTCTTTTTCCCCCATTAAAGATAATTCCATGGCCCTCTGAAAAGTGGCCCCTGCGTTCATTAGCCCAAAAGTCATCTTGTCATACATGAATGTTCCTCATGGTGTGGTGAATGCTTTTTTTTATTTTTCTTCTTCGCACACCGCTATCTGGTTATAATCAGAGTATCCATCTAACAAGGAAATCCTATGGGCACCTACAACCCTTTGTAAAATATGATCCATCTTGGGGAGGGGTTAATTGTCTTTTAGAGAACACTTATTGAGATTTCGAAAATCAACACATACGCGTATCTCCCCATTTTCCTTTCTCACAGGTACCAAGTTGGCCACCCAGTTTGAGTACCTAAATGGCACAATAATCCTCACATCCAACATTCATTTCAGCTCTTTCTCGATTATGGACATCAGCATGGGATTAAATTGTCAAATCTTTTGTCTGAATGGCTTGGATCCATCCTTCAGAGGTTTCTTGTGTTGGATGATGTCAGTGTCAAATGTCTTTAAATCCTCATATGACCAAGCAAAAGTATCAAAAAAAATTTTGATGAGACTGACATACCTGTCAATATGTTCCACATCTAATGCTTTGGACAACTTGTTGATCTTGGGGTTCTCAATGGTCCCAATATTGCAATATGTTACCTCTTCTTCTTGATCCTTCATGGAAGCTTCTTTGGAAACATCATTAATGTCAAAAAATCTCTCTAGTGGCACTAGTCCTCTTGGAATGTGATTGGTTTTCATCTCCACAATATCATGGCCAGCTATTTCTTTTAGCAGATGATATGTTTGTTGATTTTCTGATTCATTATTTTCACCCTCTTGGCTTTCTTGGTCGATTGAGATATTAGAGAATGCATCCATGGTCTGTAGAAACATATGCAGCTCTAGATCATCACTAAACACTTTCCATTGGTTTATGTTGTCTGGTATGGTTGTCCTATGTCTGATTTCCACCTGATATTTAATGTTAGGACCAATGGCAGGTCTAAAGGTGCTAGCCATGAAGGCTAGAGAATCTTCCTTTTGATTCTCCTCTTTGGGGATGAAGGATATATTAAATGATAGAAACAAATTGTCAATCAAGTCCCATACCTTGTTGTTGTATTGCTTGAGTATTTATTGTTTAACTTGATATATGTTCTTAACTTGATTTATGATTAACTCGGAATCACTAGAAATTGTTAAACAATCAATGGCCATGTCTTTGGCAGCCCTCAATCCTAGCACTAGAGCTTCATATTCAACTATATTGTTAGTAGCTTTAAACTCCATCTTATAAGAGAGTTTTATTACCTCTTGTGAAGGTGAAATGAGGAGTATACATGCCCCAGACCCTTCCTTTGATGAGGAACCATCAAAACACATCTTCCATACTTTGTCTTGTTGATCATCCAGTGGCTAATATTTGCATTGGATAACTGATATTTCAGGTTCATCATCATTTAAATGAAAAAAAGATGAGCCGATCTCATTCTAAACAACATAGATTGGGTGATTTCTTGGGTTTTGATGTCACTGACGATGTAGGATAACATTACCTCTTTGTATAGCCTCCTATGTTCCCCTCTGAACACAAGGATGGTGGTGTAAGTGAGTTCCGTTTGTAATGATCTTCCAACCTTCTTAGCCCAATTTATGGATAAGAGCATACCAAATTTCGGGGGAATGTCAGCCACAACAATGTCCATCACTACACTCTTCATTGGTAATTTTTCCAAAGAAAACACCATATCCTTTATCAGTCCCAGACATTTTACTTTCTTAGAATTAAAGGAGTACACTTCCTGGTAGGGTTTGGTGATCTCTAGACCTAGTTATTCCATAACAACTTTGGGCATAACATTGTGTGAGGCTCCTGAGTCCATAAGAAAGTAATGAAAACTATTATCATGGAAATTTAAAGATATATAGAATGGTGGAGAAGCATCAGGTCCATCCTCAATGTGTGGACCCACAGTAATGGTTGGGTTCTCATCCTACAGACTAATTACATCAGAATATACAATAGAAGGAGTTGGTTGCAAAACTTTCATGATGGATTTTTTGAAAGGTTCATTCTTCATCAGTTTTGTCAAAGGTACAAGGATCTTGATATTTCTCAACTCATTCTCTAGGATGAAAGAGGGTGGTGGCATATCAACTTCCTTTATCTCAGGGACTGTAGGTTTAGGTGGGGAAAGTTGTTGAGATTTAGATGACATATATTTCCTTGGATTTGTCTTGGGAAGGACTTCATGCTTTTTGTTTTGATCAGATGTAGTGGATTTGGGAGCCCCCCTCTTGTCCTCAAATCATATTTTTTCTGGGGTTGGCCTTGAATACCTCTCTCTTCCCCTATCTGATTATCAAATAGATTTGACAGTTGTGCTACCTTATATTCTTGCTGTGTTAAGTGACTCATATAATAATATGTTTCATTTAAAAGTACAATAGTATCATCTACAACATCATTGTCTACTTCTATCTCCTCAATCCGATGGTCTTGGAAAGGAGGCACTACCCTTTGATCATCAACATTCCTCCTTTCTCTCTGCATTATTTGAGGTGCATCATTAGGCCTTATTAACTGATTTGGATTTCTATTTCCAACCCCTTGAAAATCTTTGTTTGGTTGTTTAGATTCCCATTTCAACTTAGCAATTTCATATGTCATTTCCTTCAATTTTTGGTCATTTCATCAAGTTTGGGATTGGATGTGGTTGGTTTAGAGGAGGTAGGGGAATATTCTCTATGTTTCTTCATGTCTTTATCATACCTAGTCTTTAACTCGTATGATGCCAAGATACTGGATTCAACCTTAATGATTGCTTCCTGCATGGACAACAATGTGGTGGATATTATCTCCCTCGGAAAAAGGGAGAACTCTGCATCAAATGCACTGGCATAAGTGATATTGGTAGAGGATTCAGTTGGTTTGATCTCATCTGGGATTCCACAATACATCTTATTGAATCTCTTGGCGAAGTATAAAATAGATTCACCATTCTTTCTCTTCAAAACCCCAAAATCAGAGATGTAGTAGAGATAATCTCTCCTATATCCCTATTTCTTTATGAAATATTCATCTAATGCCTCAATATCTACGATGGAGGCTAGAGGAAGACCCCAAAACCATTTCCTTATTTCCCCATCCAGACTTTGCACAAACAACCTCATCCACACATCTACATAGTCAATGTTAAAGTTGTCTAGAAAGATGTAAACGGATACCTGATGTTCCCTAGTAGTGACATCACCCTCCCCATTATATCATGGTAAATATTTCATGTAATATGTGGCTAGGAGTGCATGTAATCCTACATGAAGAACTAGGGGTGCATATCTAGAAGCAATTATGGCATTCATCCTATTAGCAACCATGGCTTGAGAAATAGGAATATGAATATTTATGGGAGCTACAAGGGTGGATGCTAGACTAGATGATGAAGTAGAGTCAGGAGTTGAAGATTTTTTATGTTCCTTGAAATTGTTATTCTCAGGGCTAGCATATTCAAGATGCTTATGATGATGAATATATGTATACTCTTTGGGCACACCTTTACCCTTGAGGGGGGAGGTATATATCTGAGCTACGATGGATTTTCTTAGTTTTCTTTCTGGCTCAAAGACTATTGTGTCCTTCTTGGGATTAGGATGAGCCTTGGTGGATTTGATGTGTTCAGCTTTGTACTTGTTGAGTCCTTTTCTGGGCACCAATATTTCTTTTGTAAATTTTACTCAGTGGAGTCGCCACGTGATTCTTTAACCATGGATTTGTCACATGAATGATATGCAGTATAAATGTGTGTGGTATTTGTTCACCATCAAATATCCAATCTGATCATTTTTGTTCTCCTAGGGAAAGATCTTTCGTTACTCCGATCCTCGACAATGATGCCAAAAGATGTTGGTCTTAAAGTCTGCACACGACTGCTAAAGAGAAAAGTTAGGCCACCTCAAGTTTAGAATGGTTGATTTTTAATATTTTGTTGGTCGGTTAGAGAGTTGGTTGTACCAATACAAGGGAAAGGTTGGGTTGGAAAAATGATATGGATGAGGGTCCTCCTTGGCTAGTGGTACACAAATGACAGACATGTGAAATAATAAAAACAAAAGGCAACAACAAACCACTCAATGAATAGTTTGTTGCAAGAAGTTTAATACTTTAAAATATCATTTCAAGAAATTAAACATGTATCAAAAATGTAATTTCTCCCACAAGTTGCAATAAAAAAAAAACTTCACCAAGAATTAGTTGTTTCCATGGGTTGCATATCAATAAAGACAAGTTATACAATAACTGAAGGAAATGAAATGTACATTGCACAAATCAAAACTGCATTCAAGATAAGATAAAAACACATGAGGATTTGAATGAAACAATGTCATTAAAAGTATATTCACTAGGTAGAGAGATTTAATCCATGTATAGAACGGATCCCACTAGTATAATGTATTGCTATCCTTTTCCAAAAACCGAACCCCCAAAACATACATAAACTACATATTTATCAGAGTTGCAGAGGCTCTCATCCATGTAGGACTGAGACTTAAATCTACATTAACAAGTGAAGAATGACTAATTAACTTGATTAAAACACTATTGGAGTAGAACAATGTATACTTCACACTTGACTTAATAAAAAAGAGTGGTTCTTATCACACATAGAAGACCACTTATTATGCTTTAAATTAAACAAAGTCTAGCACTGAATAGTTGAAAAATGACACTAGCGATGAAAATCGACTAATGCAAGCACTGGAATGAACTGAGACTGTGGCAGAAACTGATTCAAACTTACAGAGTTGATTTCTGCATTGATCATGGCGTGAACGCGCATTGTTGGAGGCCACTAAAGACAATTGGTTGTGTAGTGTGAAAATATCCTGGAGTAACATGGTGACCTGATGTCCTATAAGCACGTGATTGCGGAAGTTGTCAAGGGTGGTTTGGATACACACCACTCCAAACCACACAATCCACCACAAGCTACCACATACCTCATAAACTACACCATGGTTTCAATTGCGGGACCACTCTGGAAAATTAACGTTGAGCATTTTTCGTCCCCGCAATGAAGTGTGGTCGTCGATCTTGTCGCAGTCTGTGACTTGGTGACCCTGCTACTTTACCACCCCTACTAAAGTTATATCCAGCTTCCATATTAGAACTCCCATATCTGATTTAGTGATGTCTCCAATTTAGATGCAAGGTTTGCATAAATCTCGGAGTAGTACGGGCCCAGAGTGACATGGCAGCCTGAAAGGAATGCCATGTGTCTTTATGTATGAGTGCCATGTGTTTCCGGGAATTTGGGCTTCGGGATTTTATGAATGTTATGCTTTGAAATATCCCAAATTAGTACGGGACTGGTCGACATGGAAGTATCTCGTCACTTTGGGACTTTGGGACTTCGGCTCTTCGGGTGATATTCCTTTCTTACCTGCTGCAAAGATCAATGGTTCTTGTTGATTTGAGATCACCGATCCATGATTACTTCGGGATTTTGGGCTTTAGGTGCTTCACTCCACAAACCTTCAAGAGTTTTAAATCTCCAAAGTGAGAGATCTCACATCGTGTGTCCTCTTGTTTTGGATGGCCGAGATTCACTTCAGGAGTTCGGGCTTCGGGATTTTTCTTCTGCTTTCTCACGCAATCCTATGAAGTGTCATATTTACAAAGTGAGAGATATGCCTTCACATGTCCTCTTGTTTTGGATGGTTGAGATTCACTTCAGGAGTTTGGGCTTCAGCTCTTCGGGTGATATTCCTTTCTTACCTACTACAAATATCAACGATTCTTGTTGATTTGAGATCAACAGTCCACGACTACTTCGGGAGTTCGAGCTTCCAGTGCTTTGCTCCGCAAACCTCCCAGAGTGTTAAATCTCTGAAGTGAGAGATCCAACACCACGTGTCCTCTTATTTTGGATGGTTGAAATTCACTTCAGTGATTTAGGCTTAGGGATTTTTCTTTTGCTTTCTCGCGCAATCCTCTGAAGTGTTGTATTTTTGAAGTGAGATATCTGCCTCCACATGTCCTCATGTTTTAGAAGGTTGAAATTCACTTTGGGAGTTTAGGCTTCAACTCTTTGGGTGATATTCCTTTCTTACATGCTGTAAAGATCAATGTTTCTTGCTGATTTGAGATCAATGGTCCACGATTACTTCGGGATTTTGTGCTTCGGGTGATTTTCTCTGCAAACCTTCCAGAGTGCTAAATCTCTAAAGTGATAGATTTGGCACCGCGTGTCCTCTTCGATGGATGGTGTTAAGCCCTAATATTGGCTCATTACCCCTTAATTTGGGAATATTATATTAGTAATGTTATTTTATTTATGTCATCTTTAGGCCATTAGTTGTAATTATACCTCCTAGTCTCCTATATATACCAAGGAGACATTTTCATTTTGAATCATCTTCTACTAGAACATTTAAGTGGGGTAAAATGAGGTTTCCCCCTCGAAGAGGCTTATTATCTAAAATTATCTCTTTTTCAAGGCTTTGAGTACTTTTTCTGAGGTTTTTATATGCTGTATTGATATTTGGTTCTTAACATATGGTATCAGAGCTCAATGTCTTGGGGTTTCGCTGCTACATCTGAGACACCTTGGAATTTTTGCTATAAATTTTTTTCTACAATGTTTCAAAAGGAACGGCTTGGAGGATATTTAGCATACAGATCAAGGTACGTTAGGTTCGAAATTCATCTCTTGAAGCCTTATACTTGCAGAGATACATCCTATACAAGATAGGGTTCTGGAATCATCCTGAACTGAGTCATTGCAGAATTTTTTCTATAAAACATTTTCTGTAATGTTTCAGACCCTAAAATTTGGAGGTTGTTTATATAAATTAGTAAGGTATATGTGGTAAAATGTTCAGCTTCTGGGTCATCGTAAATTTGTATATACATCCTATGTAAGATAGGGTATCTCACTAGTCCTATTGACTAGTCTCAAGAAGGTGCTCCAGGTAAAACAATCATAACTTCTTCTTAGAGTATCCAAATTGAGTGGGACTAGTTTCATTGGATCACGGACAGTCTGTAGTATTTTGGGTGCAAATTTCATAATTTTATATCAATTATTTTGTGTGGGGCACGCTATACAAGTGAGATCACCTGGAAAGGAAAAATATCGGCAAGTTATGGGGAAGCTACCGTAAATTCCACTTGGCACATCCAATTTTGATCAGACCTATGGCATTGCAGAGAAGAAATATCAGAGAACTACATAAAAGAAAGTTTCATACCCAGAAGGGCCAAAACTTGGGAGATACAACAGAAGAAATATTGTCTAGCAGAACCACCTCAAAATCAAGGTTCAAAAGTGATACTTGGCCAAAATGCCACCAAAAAAGGGAACTTCTACACCAAATAAGCCTCCAGAAAATCCTACTTGGACTCTTTATGAACATGAAGAAATGTGTAGGGACATAAATGAACTACAAAAGAAGATGGATTCAATGGAATCTATGTTGGATACTAAGATGGATGGTTTAAAAGGGGAGATCATGGAAGTATTGAAAAATTTCGTAATAGAGAAGACACCTGAAAGTGAAAATGCATCCCATGAAATTCATGATGAGGACACAAGGAAGGTGAATCAAGAATGGAGAAACTCCAACTTTGGTTTGAATACCAACCATGTTTCTAAGATTGATATGAGGAAGTTTGATGGAAAGGACCCAATCACATGGATACTTCAGATGCAGCAATTCTTTGATCTCCATAATGTGCCACATACACAAAAGGTGCAAATTGCTTCTTTATATTTAGAACCTAATCAATTTGTATGGTATCGATGGCTTTGTTATCGCAAATCACTCGTTACTTGGACAATTTGCATGGAAGATATGATAGCACACTATGAGGATACAAGGAGAAATACCGTCTTTAGCCAATTGATAAATCTCAAACAAAAGGGTTCAATTACCGAGCACATTGAAAACTTCCAAAGATTGAATATAAAGGTAACCGATATTCCAGATGAGCACTTGATTGATGTATTCATAGGAACTTTAAAGGATCACATTCAACCTGAGGTTCTCCTTTGGGAACCCAAATCATTGGAGAATGCATTTAAGGTGGCAAGAAATGTTGAAAGTAAAAATATGGCTATGGCTACTAGAAGGACCAATCCTAACATCTATAGAGAGAACAATGCTCCCTATTCTAGAACACCTCAACCTACAAGGTTGACACCTCAACAATTGGAGGAAAGAAAAGCAAAAGGTTTATTCTTTAATTGTGACAAAAAGTACAGTAAGGGATATAAGTGTGGTGAGAAGAAATTATTCTACATAGATTGTGAAGAGGAAGAAGAACAAGAACAAGAACCATCTAAAGATGAAAATGTAGAAGCAATTTCATCTAAAGAGTTGACTCCCACAATATCGTGTAATGCATTGGCTGGAATTAGCACTCCTCAAACCCTCAAGATTGAAGGATACATCAAAAAGAAAAAGTAATAGTCCTAATTGACTATGATAGTACTCATAATTTCATTCACTATAAATTAGCCAAATGTCTCAATTGCTTTTTATATCCAGCACCAGAGTTTCAAGTAATGATTGTAGATGGAGGAACTATCAATTGCTCAAGAAATTGCAATAAGATCAATCTTACTATGGGGGAATATGTAATGAATAGTCCAATGATTTCTATTCCCATGGGTGGTGTAGATGTTGTACTAGGAATTCAATGGTTACAATCATTAGGAACAATGGCTTTTAATTTTCAAGAAATTTTCATGAAATTTTCATTGGAAGGAAAGGAAATTGAGTTAAGAGGTATCACAGGGAAACCTTGTAAGGTGATAATCTCTAATGGAATGAAAACATTATTGAAAAAGGGGCATCAAGGCTTTATTGCACAACTATGCTCACTAAATGTTCAAACATCTAAGCCATATATTCCTTAAGATCTCGAAAGGATCATTGATAAGCATTCCAAAGTATTTGAAGATATTCCCAAAGGTCTTCCACCCACTCAAAATCATGATCATGATATTCTCCTAATTCATGGGAGTGTTCCTCCTAACATCAGGCCATACAGATACTATTACGCCCAGAAGAGTGAAATTGAGCGCATGGTTGAAGAAATGTTAGAGGATGGCATTATTAGACCTAGCCAAATTTCTTACTCTGCACCAGTGGTAATGGTATTCAAGAAAGATAGCTCATGACGTATGTGTCCAGATTATAGAGAGCTCAACAAGATCACTATTAAAGATAAGTTTCCCATTCCCGTCATTCATGAATTGTTAGATGAACTACATGGAGAAATCTATTTCACAAAATTAGATCTTCGTTCAGGGTATCATCAGATCAGAACGAAGGAAGAAAATATCCTAAGAACAACATTCCAAACTCATGAAGGCCATTATGAATTTTTGGTCATACTTTTTGGCCTTACAAATGCACCTTCCACATTCCAAGGGTTGATGAATTCCATTTTCAAGCCCTTCCTTCGAAAATTTGTGTTAGTATTTTTTGATGATATACTAATCTATAGCAAGTCTTGGGAGGATCATGTGCGACATGT
>ML785012.1:299085-328068 GCA_009831015.1 Picea engelmannii
CAAGGGATGAATGGAAGAATGACGAAAAAGTGTGGACTCTCATTCAAAGGTTGCAGCAAGATTCCAGTGCATCAGATACATTTACATGGAAAAATGATTCACTATGGTACAAATATCGCTTATATTTATGTAAGAACTCCCAAATCAAACAAAAGGTACTATTGGAATTGCACACCTCTCCAGTAGGAGGGCACTTAGGATTTTTGAAAACCTACCATAGAGTCAAGAAGGATGTTTTTTGGGATGGCCTTAAAATAAATGTTCAAAGGTTTGTGGCAGAATGTTTGGTTTTCCAACAAAATAAGGTGGAGACAGTTAAGACCCCAGGTCTTTTACAACCATTATCCATCCTAATTCAGCACTGGGAGGAGGTTTCCATGGATTTCATCACAGGGTTACCAAAGTCTGAAGAAAAGAGTGTCATCATGGTGATTGTTGATAGACTGACCAAGTATGCACACTTTTGTGCTCTCTCTCATCCCTTCAAAGCTAGTACAGTTGCCATCACATTCATGGAGACAGTTCAAAAGATACATGGTAGCCCAAATATTATTGTAAGTGATAGAGATCCCATCTTCACTGGACATTTTTGGACAGAATTATTTTCTTGTTTGGGTACTCAATTGGCTCATAGCTCATCCTATCATCCTCAATCTGATGGACAAACCGATATAGTGAACAAATGTCTGGAAGGCTACCTTCATTGCTTTGTCACTGATAAACAAACACAATGGTTCAAATGGTTACCCTTGGCATAATTGTGGTATAACACTTCCTTTCATACTGCAACAAAAATGACACCGTTTATGGTACTTTATGGATACCACCCTCCTTCCATCACTTTTTCTCTAAAAGAAAAATCTAAGGTTCAAGCAGTGGAAGATCACATTGAGAATCAACAACAAGTTATACAAATCTTAAAGGACAACCTGACCATGGTACAAAATCGCATGAAACAAAAAGAAGATCAACATCATAGTGAAAGAAGTTTTGAAGTAGGGGATTGGGTATTTTTAAGACTACAACCATACAAACAGATGTCCCTCAAGCAAGCCAAGAAGGATAATAAAATATCACCAAATTACTATGGCCCTTATAAGGTGTTACAAAAGATTGGTACTATGGCATACAAATTGGAGCTGCCTGCATCTTCACGAGTACACCCAGTTTTCCATGTTTCATGCTTAAAGAAGGTTATAGGTGACAATATCCCAGTTCAAACTATATTTCCAGAGCTTGATGAGGAAGGAAAAATCATATTGGAGCCTGAAGCCATCACTAACACAAGAATTCACCAGCTGAAGAATAGATCCATTTCAGAGTATCTCACTAAGTGGAGGAAACTATCGATTGAAGAGTCCACTTGGGAAGATGAGTCTTTTATACAGAAGCATTCAGAGTTACTCAAGCATTGCAGATAACACTTGTCTCAAGGGGAGGGGCATGTTAAGCCCTAATATTGGCTCATTACCCCTTAATTGTGGCATATTATATTAGTAATGTTATTTTATTTATGTCGACCTTAGGCCATTAGTTGTAATTACACCTCCTAGTCTCCTATATATACCAAGGAGACATTTTCATTTTGAATCAACTTGTACTTGAACATTTAAGTGGGGTAAAAGGAGGTTTCCCCCTCGAAGAGGCTTATTATATGAAATTATCTATTTTTCAAGGAGTTGAGTACTTTTTCTGAGGTTTTTCTATGCTATATTGATATTTGGTTCTTAACAGATGGTCTAGATGAACATCGGGCTTTGGGCCTTTGGGATTCCTTTACTCACTCAACTTCTGCTTGTTTCCTCCTGGAGTATGAGGCTGCCTGACACGTGACCCTTTCTTGAATATCAACGACCATGAGTGAATGAAAAGACTCAACTCACTCACTCTTTAACTTCCTTCCCGATCTCCACAAACTAAAGATGCTCATCCGTAGTGGGATTGATATCCACTGTTAATCTCTTGATCTAGAAATATCAACGATACTGAGTGATTAAGGGATCACAACTTGTAGAAACTCTAGTTTTCTTCATGATCCCTGCAATGCCTCCCCACCATCGATCTCTCTCCAATGAGATCTATCGGTCGTGACTTAATCTTTTCTTGATCCGATGACTGAAAATTGAACCCGTTTGTTTGCTTGTGTTTGAAGACCGAAATAGAATTCTTTGAATGATGTGTCTTTGCTCATGGTTTCTTATTATGCATACAAAGGAATTGGCAGACTTGGATGTCTCCTGCGCACAAGAAAGGATTATTGGGCTTGATGCATGCTGAATTAGTAGAAAAAATGATGACAAGTATTTCAAACTCAAACCATACATGCAATTATCTTTCAAGGAAAATAGAAATAATTCGATGCAAAGAATCAATCAAGCAATTCAATAAGGAAAACCAGGTCAGATAACAGATGGGAAATGGACTTTATCAACTAGAAGAGGAAAAATTCGACGAAGGCATATGGAAATGAGAGAGGAGAGGCAGGGGTGCAAACCTAGGTTACAACAATAGTTATCTCTGAGAAGAGATGTGGTTGTTTCATGCATTCATCTGAGAAAAATGATTACAATGAGGCTCCAGAGGCCTTTTTAACATTACTCATGGATTCCAAAACCCTATACATCCAAAAACCTAACCCTAGGAGATGAAACGCCAAAATTTATGTGTGCCTTGATGGGTAATTTGGTAACTCAACTTCTAGGGGTCGTAAATTTTTCATATGACCTCCATTTTAGGCACCTGATAGCCCATTGGAAAGGTATTTTTGAGAACTACACATTATACCATAAAAAACTGACTCCGTATACATTTTGACTATGGAAATCCAAAACAAACCATATTTAGGGCCCCAAAACGGCCCTGGAAGTACATAAATATGTACTGACATGAAACTTTCAAAACAAGCTAGTTGGATTAGGTGGGAAGCCACCAACATGCACCTGGAATATGTTTAGGGATTCAGAAATCCCTAAAGTGTAGAACCCATAATTACAAATAATTACAGAAGAACATGTTGAACTAAAAACTGTCAAGAGGAACCTGTTGGAATAGGTGGGTGGCCACCAATATCCACCTGGATAAATTTTTGAGGCATTGATGCATATCATTTAGTAGATCACTAATGCATATTATATATAAATGTCACACCAGTGTGCCATATGGATATAAATTCAAAAATAAAAATAAAAACATTTACTAGAACCTCCATCCCCTTAGAATTTTTAGCTACAGTGGAAATCTGTTAAAACCTCCATTAAAACAACAACTACCAATTGCAAAGTTTTTTTTCATAATTTTTCCCAATATTATAAAATTAATAAAATTCACAAAAGCCTATGTTAGAAGGTGGTTTCCTTGTAATGATACACTTGACATATGTTGGGATAGAAAAATAGGATAGAATCTGTTACATGTGATGAACATTACAATATCTTAAATATTGGACTTTAAAATGTGTGTTGCTTATCTTGATGAATAGAAAAAAAAACTTTAACAAGTTGAACACTAGCCATGTGAGATGTTTTATTAATCATAAAAATGGGGAAAATACATGATAATACAATGAATACAGATTAAGAGATTCAAAAATCATGTATGCCAAAGTTTTCAGGAGGGTTGTAAGAAAAAACTATTATTCACTAGTTATTATAGGTATAAGAAAGAGAACAATATCATCTACAGACACAATTATTTAAGGGTCTAAGAAAGAAAAATGTATGGTCTTCCATAATGGTTTAGTCAATTTTTTACATTTCTAGTTGTAGCTGCATGCATAGAATGTTGAAAATCACACACAAAGTGTTGGAACCTAATGTGTAAGCTCATGAACTATATACATATGGTACTATTGGCACAAAATTTTGTACAAATTTGGAGTGCTTCCCAAACCCTAAAAGCCCATACCCCTCAAATTGAGCTATCATTAATAACAAGAAGTCATCAGGGACATTTCCCATTAAAGCTTGTGATGGACATTGTCCATTGCAATATTAAGTCAAAAGAAAACATTGGTATATGCAATTATGGTGTTGAAATGGTCCATACATAGTTATTGTGAATATCTTCATAGAATTATAATGATTTAATACAAAAATAGGTTATAATAATTTAATAGAAAAAAACATACAATAACAAAAAGGAACCTTTTAAAAAGTGTTATTGCTAAACACATTTATTTAATATAGTCCAAAATATTACCAAACTAATACTTTCTTCTGTATTTAATTTCAAATACATATTAATATATTTTTTCTATTATGGTTTTAATCTTTCAAGAAGATTGATAAAAAATTGAAGGACGATCAATGTGATATATGATACATGCTAGTAGGGATATCGAAAATAGTGTACAAGGAGATGATCAAAGAAATTATCATAATTGCATCACGAGAGGAACCATCCCAATGACAACACACATCAAATGTATGTATCTATTGATTTTTTTCTATGTACATAGAGTTTAATTATCACATGAAGTATTGATTTAGAATTGTTTTGTTATTCAATAAAATGCAACTTGTTCAACACATAAGACAAGATGACAAGGTAAAAAATGGTTGATTGCAAAGTTTGTGAATACTTAATGTGTTTTCCCTACTTAATATTTCATGTTTGTTGTAATGTATATATTTTAATTGATTTATGATCATCCATGGATGTTTTCTAACATGCGCTAACTTACAAAGAAGAGCCATCCAAACATTTGATTGACATTGGATTAAATATGGATTGTGAGTATATGTTGAAGTATCAAGGGTTAAATGAACAATTTGTAAGTAGCTATGGCATTTTTTTTCCCGTATTTTATAATTAATGGGACAACACTAAAACCTATAATCATGTGTATGATTAGTCATGGTGTATAAAACTCGAAGGAAACAAATTACAGAGTGGAGCCAATAGAAGAAATCTTGAGAGACAACAAGAATAATGGTTTTAAAATGATATGTATTGTTTATGAAGAAATTGTTGCTATGGTATGCATTTTGATTAATTGACATTTTGTATTAAAAAAAAAAAAAATTCCATGCTTGCAATATGGAAAAAAATTTCACTGAAACATTTTGTTGCGATGTATTCATTTGAAATCAAAGGTGTGGTTCATACCAACTTACACACCAATGTGTTTAAAAGAGTATTATGCATCAATGCGAGAAAAAATTAAGAAGAGAATGGGTGATCCAATGATCCAAAATGTATCCAGATTCGCAAATGGTTGTAAGGCTTAGTACATACAAGCCAATTCAACAATTTATGAAGGTTAGACAAAATATGGAAAACAATGCAAATGTAAAAAAAAATGAATAAGACAAAAGAAAAAAAAATAGTGAATTAAATGAAAAGAAAAACTAATATAGGAGAGACTAGACTAAGGAATGAGAAACAAAAGATTAGTCTATTGGCCTTCCCATTACCCTAAATCTCCCTATTTCTTCTTGTAGTTTTACTCTCAAAGGGTATTTTGGCCAAGACAAGAATAGGCATAGAGAGCTATGAAAGCATTGTAACCAAATATTTCCAAGATGAAACACTAAGCCCCCATTCAAATCTAGTTTTTCCATTTGGATTTTAGGGTAAAAATATGTCTATACAAATTGTGTTTGATTTCATTATTGTGAAAATTATATGCATGTAATTATTGTTTCTCTTACCTATGTTTAATGGGATTCTCTTATTTTTGTTAATGGGATACCATGACGACTTTCAAATTTCATTTGATATGTAATGCCCCCACTACATTGTTGGGGATTTGGTTGTCATTGATGTCAACCCTTAGAGTGTTTGATATACCCTAGAGTTGTGGTCGAGATTGATGATCAGTTAATTGTCATTGATTTCAGCAAGAGTGGTTCATGTCAGCAAATGTGATGGGTGCATTTGAAGAAGTCTACATTGAGCCTCTAAGGTGTGGTCATGATAACATAAGTTGTTTTAGGAATAAGGACATGAGGAATAGTGAAAATGTAGGTAACACACTCATAGATGGATAGTACTTGTTGTTTCATTTCCATTGTTAGGTGGTACGCCATGTGGTTCCTCACAGTTAGGGAGATATGCCCTCATGAAGTTGGAAACCCCGAAGAATGGTTAAGAAGCCCCTAGTTGGTTACAAGTCTTTATTGAAAGGGTAAAGTGGTTGTAACAAGAAATTCAAGAATACCCTAAGATTAAGGAAATAGGTTACCCGACAAAAGTATAAATACAACTCAAGGATTCATTCTCAAGTACATTCACTCACTTATTCTATTGAATATCTTCTAGTGAACTAGTGATCTATTTGGCAAGTTTACGACAGTGAAATCTGAGGTAGAGACAGGTAAGAGGTGTGGGAGTTTCGAGATTATAGAGGAGAGATAGGGTTTTCTATAAAAAAACCTAATTGACTGATCCTCACGGTTCATACAACTAGTGTCCCATGAGGCATCCCTGCAGGTTGTATAGTTTCTGCCACATGAGGCCCCGTGTAACATCAATTCTTAATCCTGTGAGGCTAAGATAAATTTGGGGATTACATTGGTGTCAGGTTGTTGAGGACTGAGGAAACGTCACAAGTCAGTATTATAGAGTTTCAACTCAGCTACAGAATCATAGGTAATTTTTAAGGGTTATGCTTATGTTGTTATGGAACATGCATAGTGGTGATGATACATGGTTTGGTACACCTTGGTAATGACATGATACCTTGTTAGAAGTACACCCTTGGATATATTGATATATGGTTTGGTATATGTCATGGTTATGTTTTATTATTAGAGACATATTTTTATGATGTTGGTACATGGTTGAAATACACACTTGGTATATGGTAGCATATATATGAGATACATCTCGTAATGATATGGGTACTTGGTTGGATGATTGGCATATTTATTGAGGTATATGGTTGATGATATGGTGCATGGTTAGAGGCATATCTTGGTGATATTGGTACATGCTTGAGTACCTTGTTGAGGCACTTCATTTTTATGGTACATGGTGTATGGTGTATGGTTGAGGCACATCTCATGGTATATGATTTATGGTACATGGTTGAGGTATGAGACGATACATGGTTGATGTAATTGGTATGGCACATGGTTGATGGTATGGTACAAGTTTGATGCAAGATATGGTGCATTGTTGATGCATGGTCTACTATAGGTATTGGTGCATAGTTGATGCATAGAGTGGTATAGGTTTTGGTGCATGGTTGATGCATGGTTTGGTACAAGTTTTAACACACCCAACCCCTAAGTGATATTTTAAGGGGTGGGGCATCATAATTTTGTTTCCTTATCTCTCTATAGGTTCCCCTTTCTCCAAAGTGAAGTTTCTTCCAAACCAATGGGCTCTTTCCTGGCCCCTTTGAAAGATTTGAGCAACTGGAGCTAGTTATCCATGATAGGACTCTTCCTTCATATGACCTCGGGTTGTGACCCAATGCCTACTCAAAGGGCACTTCAGAACTTCAACTTCAAGCGTTTTCACTTCACCACTCGCTAATTCTTATGAACTTTAAACTGAAGAAGTTCTGGAATGACGTGAGAGGGATCGATGGTCCCTTCTCCCTCTCTAGATCAATGGCCCACCAAAAATTCAAGCTCAGGTGATTTGACAAGTTCCAAAACACCTCCCCTCGAGTCTTTTAGAGTGCCAAGTCTCCAGACTATGAGATCTTACACCACACATCCACAAAACATCAACGATTCTGATTTACTTCGAGGTTCCACACTTTGGTGGATTCCCAAGTACTCACAAACACAAAACTCTAAAGTGAAATCCTTCCAGAGTGTCGGATCTTCTGATACTTGTCCTATGAGTTCGACGGATCAAGTGGACTCCTCCCTCCAACCCTTCGAGAGTTCTTTCTCCTCCAACTCCACTCTCTTTCAGAGTGACTTTTCTTCGAAGTGGCAGATCTTCTGCCACACATCCTCCTTCACGGATGACTAAGATGACTTCGGGACTTCATCCTATGGGAGTCGTCACACCTCCACTCTTCAATTATTTTAGAGTACTATTTCTCTGAAGTGCAGGATCTGGTGACACCTATCCTTACCAACAGACGGCTTATATATGTTCTGACTCCCTGCAACTTTGAGAGTCCTTCCACCCTTCTTCTCTCACTCCTCTAGAGTGCAGGATCTCTCACCATGTGTCTTCAACTGATGGATGGTTGATATCTTCTCTGCTACTTCGGGCTTCAGGAATTTTCAAAGAACCTCACTTCATTTCCTCTAGAGTGGCTCTTCTCCGGAGTCAACAATATACTACCACATGTCTTCCTACGCCAATGGCTAGGATCTATTCCATCACTTCGACACTTTAGCACTTTGGTGATTTCACCCGCTCCCACCTATAACCTTCCAGAGTGTCCAGTCTCTAGACTAAACGATATGTCGCCATGCATCCTTTATTATGGAAAGTCGAGATCTACTCTGTTACTCCAATCTTTGGGGATTTTTGAAGCACTAAGATTCAAATCCTCCATAGTTAATGATATAATGACACATGTCCTAGTTGATGGATGGTTCAAATCTCCTCCGGCTCCCTACAACTTCGAGAGTCTCCAAGATTTTACACCTACTTCCTTTCGGTGTGTTAAACCTCTGGAGTACAAGATCTGGTGCCACTTTTCCATTATTATGGATGATCGTGAAGGGTCCCGAAGGATACTTAGATACATGGCCCACATTACTTCGTGACTCCGGTCTTTGGGAGGTCTTGATGTTATAACATGCTTGTTCTCCTGAAATGGTCAACATCGGACTGACTACGTCGTAGATTCGATGGTAGGGATAGCTCTTGTGAATCCTCAGATATATGGCCTAGATTAACTTCAGGACATCACAACTTTGGGGAATTCCCCTCCTATACGAAGAATACACCCAATTTGTCAGACCCACGAATTCTAAAGGGTTTGAAGGATTAACATCCATGTCCCTTATCCATATCCAATGATCATGAAGGACTTCAGCTCCTCCCGATCTAATCTCATCACTTTGTCTTCCAAATGAAAGGATATTCCCTTTCGATACTTGAATATTGCTATCGTTCCTGATCTTTGTCTGCTCTAAAATGCTTAAGCACTTTGCGTTATTTCTCCTCAACTGAACACTTAGAGGGGATCCTTCCATGCACCACTTATGCTTATTCATCAACTCTAGAACTTAAGAGGCTCTGGGTCTCTTCCCACATTGCAGAGACTTGGTCCATACATTCTCTACCTCTCCTGAGCTTAATAGACTCCTTCCTCTAGGAGACTCAGAACGACTAGGAGTGTCGACATGAACATGTGAAATTGTGCCCAAGGACGATGAACTCACAATTCATTGTTGTAACTTAAGCAACCATAGGGCTAAGTCATGTCTAAACCATATAATTTCTTACTTGCCTAAATACACAATCAAGAATAAAAAAAAAGGATACAATATAACCATTAAGCATACATGCACATCCCTTAAACATTCATAGGATATCCAAATTTAATCTACAATTACAGTCCAATTACACAAGATATGAGAATACTTATCTATTATAGGTTGCATCCAACTAACTGACTGTGGGTGTTTGTGTTTCCACCCAACCATAGGCTCAAAGAAATTCATTCTTAGCACTCTAGCCACCCCCGTGCCAAGCCATGATATCACCAGGGAATTTATGATAATTCTCACAACTCCTTTCTCTTTCATAGCTCCTGCAAGGTTTATCAGATGCTTCCTTAGCATCAATCTCGCGTTCTTCTGTTCATGTCCATTTTCTCTGCATAATATCAAATATTTTTTTTCTCTGTCATGGCCTCGAAGAGGTTTATCAGATTCTCTCCCAGCATCAATCTCACAACCTTCTACATGTTCTCTGCTGGTGAGCTTCTCGCATTCTCAACTCTTCTATTGATTTCCTTACGTGCCTTGCACGCACATCCCTCCTATCTTTTTCCTTCTGTCGGAAGGAAGACTCAGGTCAGTCTGGGTCTGCAGGACCCTGCGGTTCTTTAGGCTGACATTCTTCAGCTATACCATGCTTCCATTCATGGGGTTGGTTGATGGTTCAACCACCGGTCCTTTCTTCATTAATTGATTCCTCCTTGGGAAATTTTTAGGTCATTCCCATAATGAACCTTCTCCATAGTTTTCACATTCTTTCCTCTAGTTATATCATGGCCAGTACTTTCAAGGCTTCACCCCCACAGTCATTTGTTTGTCTATTCAAACAATAATACAATTACATTGTTCCCATGCCACAACATGGTAATCCTATTTAATGATTAATTACAATTTGGGGGAAACATAGGTGTTACAATCCCCTCCCCCTTAAAAGGAACATTATCCTCAGTGTTCTTTCTCAGTAACACTTGTCATGCCTTTCTCATTTAGCCACTTCAGAAGTATTGAACTTCTTATTGGTCAAGTCCTTTTTTATACTCTTAACCTTCGTCACTTTCCTTCGATAATTTTGGGACAACAAGCATATTAATCACAATTTTATGCGAAAACATCTTATTGTTGTTCAAAATTCAAGAGGAAAGTTTCATAATATAGAACAATACTTACCTATGCAATTCATGGTTTTGCATCCACATGGCTATATTGTTATCCAAGCTCACTATTTTTCCTTGACATACCCATTTTTTGCATGATCCTAATCAATATTTTACAAGAAATATCAGAGTCTCCTCTTCCTTGCGATTACTCACCTTCTGGGCCAAAGCTCAGACATCCCCTTCTCTACTATGTAGTTCCTCGAGTGATCCATCTTGCCTTGCTAATATTTTCTCGCACAAGAATAATTCTAGAGACTTCATTGAGCCTTACAGTCGAGGCATCACTCATACTTTCTCTGCCGAGGAGTCCCTCTGGCTTGTGTTACCTCAACACAACATATTTCAGGTGATCATGGCTTACCACAGGGTTCTCATGTCTCAACAATGGCCTCTTTCATGATTTTCATCTTGACAACCTTCATTTGTCCTTTATGAACATATCTCTTCCTCTCACCTATATCGCAGGTATACAAAAATTAATGAGACATCATCACAAATTCTAAATTTTTGAATTTTATTGCAAATCTGTCACCCATAGATTTTCCAATTTCCTCATTTTGTTTTCAGATTCGTTCCACAAGAAACCAAATCCACTAATTATGGGACTTTCCTTCCCATATCAATTTGGCTCAACATGAAATTTTGGTCTTCCTTATGGTGTTACAACATTGCCATATATAAGACCCTTTGCTTCCTACAATTTCAACATTCCTAAGACAAAAAAGTTGTTAGTTTGCATGTACATTATATGTCCATTGCACACTTTCTATGACTTACAAACAATTTCAGGACCATGCACACTAACAATCAGATGCATTCGCTTCAAATAAAATATCATTCCTTTTGGTTTGGATCAGTAGGTAATTAGTCTTCCTTATGGACTTATAGCACTGCCATTTCCAAGACTCTTTTCTTCCTCCACTTTCAACTTCAACCAACCAAACAAATTGTTAGTTTCCCATGCACATATATTTTCACTGCACCTTTATAACGTCATCACAAGCAATTACTAACTTGTGCATGCTAACAATCAAATCAATTTTATCTATTTGATGATACAAAGAAAAAGAAAATTTCATTCCTTACACATGAATCGATTCAGTATATCAACTTTTTAAGTTAGGCACTCTTGCCAACACATGTTGGAATTCAACTAACTTATTACCATATGGATTCTTTGTCCATATTTTTTATTTTAGTATAACCATGTTTTCTACTCTTAATCAATCAAAACCTTAAATCGTCACTCATGAAACTCAAGGTTTCACATGAATGCCCTTTAATCATTCCTTGATTGGTCAATGCATTCATGACATATTAGTTCATGAATTCTTCCAAGGGTTACAAACAATCTTTACTACCAGAGGTTCATACCTCCATCATTCAGGTTCTCCTTCCTGAATCATACCTTACTTGGGTATCCAAGGCATACAACTGCCTTTCAAAAGTTCATGCATAACACTAAGACAATAAGATATTTCAGAAGGGGTTCTTACCAAATCCCTTCATACCTTGTGCCACATAGGCACGAATATATTTATACTGGTTCTTGGCTACTAGAACCCTCCTTCTAATTTATTTTTTACCTCATCAACAATGCTTTATGGGGACTTTTACAACCATGTCAACAATCTTTCAACTGCATCCTTCTCCTGGTCATCCTCTGCTTGAGGTTGCCCGTCTTTGGCAATTGTCTTCCTCAACAACTCCAATTCCTTTCTATACATAGCATGCATCATCATAGTCACAATTACATTAGTTGTAATATTAAACCAAATGCATGTATCATAACATTTGAATTCATAAAACATCTTCAAAATGTCCTAGCATATATTTATGCACTTCATCACATTATCCTCAAATGTTTCCACGAGTGCAACACAAAAATATTTCAATTGTATCTTCAGCAATACAACCCTTATCACTATGGTGTCAAATATTTTTTTTTACTTTCATTAGCATACCAACTTTCTCATCCCAGAGAAAAAAAAATACTCAAAAATAAAATAATTTAGGGCTATTCCCTTATTCCAATTCTTTCTACATCGCCTGGAACTTTTCAATCCAGTTGAGTTATCTCTAAGGCCTCACTACCTTTTCTTAATCATGGCTTCAACCAAGCCTATTCATTCAATCATACTCATTTATTCATTTAATCGTACTCAAGGGGTTTATTTTCCTTTTAACAGTTGTACTGGTTTCCACAACTGCTCTTTTAATCCTACGGGTCTATTAAATAATTCAAGGTTCTTAGGGTTAGAAAATTGTTCCTCCTTTTCTCCCCCTTTACTTATGCAATCTACTTCTTATTGTGATCTTTCTGCTCTTTTCTTGAGCATCCTTGGTTAGGCTCATCCTAACTCGTAGGATACATCAACATGATTTAATATCAAATCCTTTTTTTTTCATAATGAATCATTAACCTGTGCATCCTGCACGTTACCATTTGGTTATCAAAATGGTCAAGATTCATTATTAGTCTTGTATTCATTACATGATTTTTTTCAACATGTAATCCAATATATATATACATATACAAGCTCGTAGCTTGTTGCTTAATTCTCAGCAGTCAATAAAGTTGTGACTATCTTCTCCGGACATAGTCTTCACATAGTTCCTCCACAGGTAACTCCTTCAGCATGAAACTTCCTTATTGCATATCCTTCACTATCTGTGATAACCTCAACCTTGAGTTGGCTTTAGCTGGGTACCAAATATTTCATAAGGAATATAAACATGCATCTTTGTCATGCATCCAATTATATATCCACACATATGCTAGTTTGGTTACCTTACATCCATTATGTACTTAACCATATGCATAATCAAAATCCTATGTGTAGTTGCCACAGGTCTATTTTATAGCCCACCTACATCACTATTTGGAATCATTCAACTCATGATTGTTCACAATCGTTCTCATGTGACCCTCAAAGGAAAAATCATTTACCTCTTATCATGACAACAGAGCATCCATGCTCGTCAACTCTTTCTTCTATTTATACTAGTCTTTCTTGAGGGAATAGGGAACATCCCCCTTAAGCTATCATTCAAGAAACACTTTCATGACTCTTCAAAATGGAGTCATTCATGCATCCATGGTACTCACTTAATATTGGAAAGTGTAATTATTGCCTTACATAACACTCATTTAGGAAGTCACCTCATGCCTTTAGTGTACCTATACTCTTACATCATACATGTGCATCACTTTCACATTTAATATCATTCACATCTAATTGGTATTAGTATCAGGCTTCATATCAAGAATATTCATAATGCATTAAATCCATGCACTAAAGCATAAACACACATAGTCCAAACGTTCATCATGCAAGCTCACTGCTTGCACCTTTTTCCATTCCATACATGCACATGGACATATCATACTTCCAGATCCTCCTCAAAGAATATTGTGGTCATCCTTATGACAAGTATCATAGGGACACTCAACATTGAGCTTCCCTCTCAATTGAGAGCTTGCATTCATTCACAAGATATCCACCTGGCAGTTTAACAGACACAGTCATAACTATGTTTCCCTTTCTATGCGATAACAACTAGCAAGAAAAACACTCTTGCCTTAATTTCCATAGAACATTACCCAACTTATAAATACAATATGAGAAATTAAAACCTTCTCAAGGTAACATGACATCCAATTTGGCTTCCAACTGGTCTTGATCAGAAGATCTCTCAATCAAGGAGATCATTTTTCTATATTCCCTTCACTAGGGTCCAACTATACATGTATGGCTACCATCCACCAGTGGATGTCAGTCTGACCCATTGGGATTCTAGAAGTGTCCCAACACTTTCGTTACCACATTCAGGATCAACATTTAATCAACCATTCTACCTTAATTAAAATAAGTTTTTTAATGACTAATAACATTTTGTTGGATCATGTTGTCATTGATGCCAATGGTTTAATTGATTGATGTCAAGTGATTGATTGATGCCAAAGGATTGATTGATTTATGATTGATGTCAAATGTAATATGTATTGTCCTTGATGAGAATGGATAGATGTCAAGTATATGATGCATATGATTCCATGCATAGATGAAGATGGATCAATAAGTTGTCATTGATACATGATGCAAAGATGAAGATGGATCGATGTGATTTCCTTTATATATGATTCATAGTTAGATTGATCATTATAGTCTTATCATGGTTGATAAAGTGCACAAATGAATGAACTCCAAAATGGTCCCCTTATGGTGAAAGCTCTCACTGGAAGATGCTATACAGATGAGTTATGCTAGAAGAATGGTTGGATAACCCATGGTTGATAGTGGAATAATGAGATGAATATCAATGAAGTTGTTGGTGAAACTATCCTAGATGGATAGTTCTTGTCATGCCATTTCCAGTGGTATGTGGAATGTCACATAACTCCTCATGGTTTGAGATTTATGGCCTTAGGAAGTTGGAGGACCCTTATATGTTGGCTTGAAGCCCCAAAATGTCAAAGAAGTCAAAGAGCATGCAAACAAGAAATTATTATTTAAATGATAAAGTAAAGTGACAAAGTAAAGAAGGATTATTTAAATAATAAAGTGAAGAGACAAAATCAAAGAAGATTATTTAAATGATAATGTGAGGTGACAAAGTCAAGGAGGAATATTTAAATGATAAAGTAATGGAGAAATTTCTATTTATGGAAAGTGGTTAACCCTAAAATGAGGAAAACAGGTTAAGTGACCTAGAATATGAAGACTATAAATAAGAGGCAAGGGTCTCTTGTGAAATGTACATTTTTTAAGGATCTTTGTGTAGATCTTGTGTGTATCTCTTGAGCATGAATTGAATATCTATTCTGAGAGAGAGTGTGTGAGGATGATCTCATGGATGCATCAAAGTTTTGGCAATTTCTGAGATCATGACGAAAAAATTCTCGGAGGTTCAGAAACCCTAGTTTCTAAGGTGTACGTGGGCTACAGTGAGCCAGGGCATGTACATATGTGGGTTGTATGAAGACATGGCACGTACAGTGGATGAAGTCATGGAGATTGGTGGTTGAGATGAGGACAAGCTCTTGAATACTGAAGCAAGTACCAGATCTATATTCTATGGGCTCAGATATACCATAGAAATTATGGTATGGTTATATTATTTTCTTGATGGATACTATTTCTTATTTTGTGGTGAATTCTTAAGGCATTCTTGGTATGGCTGTTATGATGTGATTTGTGTTGGTCGATGGAGTGAGAAACACTCTTATGATTCGGTGTTGATATGATTGCTATAGTATACTAGTTGAGTATACATGATTGAGTAGCATTCATACTATATGGTTGAGAAGCATGAATAAGTTATTGGAGAGCTTGGATGTGTTGTGACTAGATGTGGGTTAGTTTGGATAGTAAAAGACAGAAGAGAATATGATTGCAAGTTGTAGATGATCTGAGTTGATTTTGAAGAGAAAACCCTAAGTAACTCAGAAGGCATACGCACGCTGTAATACAGACTAACCGTGAACACACGTGGGCTGTAGTGAGCCAGGGCACGTACACACGCTGGTTGCACTACTGAAAACTCACATACCTGTGATAGATTGATATATGTGCAGGATTGTTGCCTCATCTCAGTTGGTGTTGAGGATGTAAGCTGAGTCTTGCATTATAGAGTTGGTTCTCTTGTAGAGTTGTACTCTATTCAATTGTTGCTGAAAAAACCCAAGGATTGAAGTCCGTAATAAAAATAAAATCGTGTATACATCTTGTGTTCTTTGTGTTCCTTGTGGTGATGATTTGTTGATGAGATATTTCTGATATATGTTGCTGATATGTGTTCACATTTAACTGGTTATAAAAGAAAACAATGGTTAATGAGTTAATGGTGATTGTTAACTAATGAGTTTTGTGTAAGAGGGAAGTTTTGGGGAAAATAGCCCTACACTGTTCACGCCCCCCTCTCAGTGTAGTTGGTGTGTCCAACACATTTGTACTATTCACTTAAATCCCAAATGCAACTTCTAGTTATGTTACTTACTAAGCATTCTAGTTCATAAATGCAGAGTATCTTTAGGTCAAAATCAGTCTTGACCATTACACCTAGAATTCTTCCTTTTGTTCAGCAACAGTTAAGGACAAAGGCCACTCTCCTCCTCTGATGATAATTCTAGTAGATTAGTTTCCTATCTACCAAGCAAGGGAGGCTGATGTTATTTCTCACTCAATCACTCTATATTTCTATAGCTATGTTTATTATCTTGATTAGAAAAACCTTGCCCAACAATTTCTGTACATAGAAACAAAATTCTATTTCACAATTTCCTTCGAAACCCAAGAGCTATGCATGCTCTCCCCTTTCATAGAATGGTCACTAGACTCATTCCTCTGATCGTGAGGGATTATACACATATACAAGGTTTAACCCTTCATTAAAGAAGTAATTATTACTGATACGGATCCCTTCCATCCGTTCACATCCAAGTCTTGTTATTAGTGCCCATCATCATAATCCCACTCTTGGAGGATCGACTATGATTTCCCAGAGAAATGATAGGCTTCCTTTACAATAGACTCGCATGATTCAATTTTGTTGGGTAAAACCCCAATTGTATTTTAATCTACATCCTTAAATTCCTTCAAAACTATTTTCATACGACTCGTGCATGAGCCCAAGTAGGCCAAGTGTTATTGTCATTCTCTTATACCAATTTGTAACACACCTGACCCCTAATTTCTCTTTTATCCAGTGGGGAATCATAATTTCTTTTCCTTAACCCTCTCTAGGTTCCCCTTTCTCCAAAGTGCAGTTTCTTCCAAACCCGCAAGCTCTTTCCTGGCCCCTTTGAAGGATTTGAACAACATGCACTAGTTCTCCATGCTAGGCCCCTTCCTTCATATGACCTCGAGCTATGACCTGGCGCCTACTCAAAGGGAACTTCAAAACTTCGGGCTTCGGTCATTTTCATTTCACCACTCACCAATTCTTTCAAACTTCGAACTGGAGAAGTTATGGAATGACAGGAGAGGGATCAATGGTCCCTTCTCCCTCTCTATATCAACACCCCAATGAAACTTCAGGCTCAGTTGCTTTGGCGAGCTCCAAAACACCTCCCCTCGAGTATTCTAGAGTGCTAAGTCTCTGGACTACACCATTCTACACCACGTATCCACAGAACACCAACGGTTCTGATTTAATTCAGGGTTCTGTGCTTCCATGGATTCCCAAGTACTCACAACCGCAAACCTCTAAAGCACAATCCTTTCGGAGTGTTGAATATTCTGACACCTGTCCTCTGAGATCGATGGCTTAGGTGGACTCTGGCCTCCAGGACTTCGGGAGTTCTTGCTCCTCCAACTCCACTCTCTTCCGGAGTGAATTTTTTCTAAATTGGTAGATATTATGCCATGTGTCCTCCTTCATGGGTGGCTAATATGACTTTGGGACTCTCGCCTTCCAGAGTCCTCGCACCTCCACTCTTCAATTCTTCTGGAATACTACTGCTCCTGAGTGAGAGATCTGACAACACCTGTCCTTACCAATGGACAACTCATATCTGTTCCGGCTCCCTGCGACTTCGGGAGTCCTTCCACCCTTCTACTCTTCTTCCTCTGGAGTGTGGGATCTCCCACCATGTGTCTCCAGCTGACGAAAAGTTGATATATACTATGCTACTTCGAGCTTCAGGGATTTTCGAAGCACCTCACTTCATTTCCTCCAAAGTGTCTCTTCTCCGATGTCAACAATATATTTCCACATGTCTTCTTGCACCACTAGTTAGTATATATTTTGGCACGTTGTCACTTCAAGACTTTGGTGATTTCAACCACTCCCACCTATAACCTCCCAGAGTGTCCAGTCTCTGGACTAAAGGATCTGTTTCCATGCGTCCTTTATGATGGACGGTCGAGATCTACTCCGTTACTTCAAGATTTGGAGATTTTCGAACCACTAAGCTTCAAATACTCCAAAGTGGCTCTCCTCCATAGTTAACAATATACTGACACACGTCTCGGTTGATGGACAGTTCAGATGTCCTCTAGCTCCCTGCGATTTCGAGAGTCTTCAACCTTTTACACTTGCTTCCTTCCGGTGTGTTAAACCTCTGGAGTACAAGATCCGGTGCCACTTTTCCTTTATGATGGATGGTCGAGAAGGGTCCCAAAGGATCCATAGATCCACGGTCCACATTACTTCATGACTCCGGTCTTTAGGAGGTATTGACGATATAATACCCATGTCCTCCCAAAATGGTCAATGTCAGATTGACTACGTCGTAGATCCAACGGTTGGGATAGCTCCCGGGAATCCTCATATTTATGGCCCAGATTAGCTTCGGGACATTAGGACTTCTGGGAATTTCCCTCCTATATGATGAATACACCCAATTCGTCGGACCTGTGAAGTCTGAAGGGCTCAAAGTATTAACATCTGTGTCCCTTCTCCAAATCTGACGATCGTGAAGGACTTCAGCTCCTCCCAAACTAATCTCATCCCTTCATCTTCCAAATGAAAGGATCTTCCCTCTCAAGACTTGAATCTCGCTATCCTTCCTGAGATTCATCAACGCTAAAATACTTAGGAACTTTGTGCTATTTCTCCTAAACTTAACACTTAGAGGGGATCCTTCCACGCACCCCTCATGCTTATTCATCAACTCTAGAATGTAAGAGGCTCTCGGTCTCCTCTGGCCTCCTAGATACTCAGTGCATACATGCTCTACCTCTCCTGATATTAACAGACTCCTTCCTCCAAGAAACTCATAACGACTATTAGTGTCGACATGCATACGTGAAATTGTTCCCAAGGACGATGAACTCACAGTTCATTTCTCTAACTTAAGCCACCACATGGCTCAAGCATTTACGATTACAAGTCATGCTCGAACCATATAATTTCTTACTTGCCTAAATAAACAATCAAGAAGAAAAAAAAAAGGGATACATTATAACCATTAGACAGACATGTACATCCCTGAAACATTCATAGGATGTCCAACTTTAATCTACAATTATAGTCCAATTACACAAGATATGAGAATACTTATCTATTACAGGTTTCATCCAACTAACTGACTGTGGGTGTTCTCCTTTCCACCCAACCATAGGCTCAGAGGAATTCCTTATTAGTTCTCTGACCACCCCCATGCCAAGCCACGATATCACCAGGGAATTTATGCCAATTCTCACAACTCCTCTCTCTTTCACAGCTCCTGCGAGATTTATTAGATGCTTCCTTAGCATCAATCTCACAGTCTTCTGCTCATGTTCCTTTTCTCTGTATACTCTCAGAGATTTTTTTTCTCTATTACAGCCTCGACGAGGTTTATTAGATGTTTTCCTAGCATCAAAATCAACACCTTCTGCCTACTCTTGACTAGAGAGGTTCTCGCATTCTCCACTCTTCTCTTGATTTCCTTATTTTCCTTGCACACACATCCCTCCTATCATGTTCCTTCTGTTAGAAGGAAGATTCGGGTCAGTCTAGGTTTGCAAGACCCTGTGGTACTTCGGGCTGACATTCTTCAGCTAGACCATGCTTCCTTTCATGGGTTTGGTTGATGGTTCAACCATCGGTCCTTTCTTCATTAACTCATTCCTCCTTGAGAAATTTCGAGGCCATTCCCATAATGAACCTTCTCCATAGTTTTCAAATTATTTCCTCTAGTGATATCATGCCCATTACATTCAAGGTTTCTATTGGGTCACATATTTGTCCATATTTTCATCATCTATAGACATCCATTCCATCTCTTCTCCATCCTATTATCGTTCATTTATCATTCCATTTGCCATACATTTGCTACAACTGCTCATAAAATGACATATTATTCCTGTTATTCTTTAGTGGTTGATAATGATTATTCTTCCTTCATTTTTAATGAATTAAAGACTATTATGCATGATTTTTCTGATGATGGTTTGACAAGTGATTTTATGTATCAATAGTTTCAGCTGTCAAGTTTCCAACCTCCAAAGGACACATGTGAGTTCCAACTCGTGGTTAATTGTTTTCAGTGAAAAATGTGGCAGATAAGGAGACATGAATTTGCGTGGAATATTGTGATAATATGAGGATGAATCTAAAAAATACGAGACATGGGTATTGTTCAAAATGGGCCCAATTGAGTTCATCATGAGTCGTTTTCCAATTGGATCTACGGTTTGAGAGAAATCATTGGTTCTTTAAAAGGGTATTTTCCAGATTTACAGTTGCGACTGGTTCTCTAAACTTAGAAATTTGTTTGAGCAACCCAGGGATTTGGGGATTTGATTTGTATAAATAAGACCTCTTCAATCAGGAGAGGGGAATTCATGAAATTATGTAGAATTTATTTGTAAGAAAGAGCTGAACTTATGTAATTTCTGATTTTTCTTCAATAATACAAAGGAGTTGATGGATCTGTAGTTATGTGCAACTTTCTCTTAATCTTGTAAGTCTTTTGGCCACACATGCTAGGTGAGGCAGGGCCCCCTCAATCTGGTATGTATTGGTCGTAGTCATTTACTTGTATTTTTCTTTTCATTGTCTTAATTTATCTTGGTTTATGATTAGTTGATCACTACTTACAGTTGTGTGTTGTTTATTAGATTGCTCTTAGAGTATGATTCAATTCATGTTGTTGTTACTTCATTTTGTTAATACTCCTTTAATTTATGTAAGAATGTGGTAGTGGTTTTATTTCATTTGAGTGTATTTTCAAGAAAGAGTGGATTTGATTGATTTTAAGTTATGTGTTTTATTTTATTAAATAGATAATAGTGTTAGTTGAAATTTGCTTCTTGCATATATTGTGCATGGTAACTTTGAAATAAAAGACTTCCTCGGGTTGAAAATTGAATAGTTGGGAAAAAAATATGATGCAATTAATTCAACATTAGTTCAGCCCAATGTAGCAATTTTTGTTCCTTTCACGCGACTGTTGTTCCTTTGAGTGTAGTTGTTGTTCATTTGAAAGGAAAAACTATCGTTCCTTTTGCACGACTGTTGTTTTTTTCGCGCGACTGTTGTTCCTTTGAGTATCGTTGTTGTTCATTTGAATGGAGCAACTATTGTTCCCTTTACCATTGTTGTTCCTTTATAGGTGTTTCATCTCTAGAGGTTGGGTATTGAAAATGGAAGGTAAGAACCTACGTAGGCAACAAGTAAAATGCTTGTGCCAGCACCTACCTTTGGTTGATGCATAGAGGTTGTTTTTAGGACATATTTAGAGACCAACATTTTGGCACTGTTGCCGGGGAAGTTATCAAGGGCGCACAATTCCAATTGACATTGTTTTTTTTGTTGCATGTTCTTGACTCTGAGGTGAAGGGTCAAGGCATGTAGGTTTCTTGATTGTTTCTTTCTTTGCATTTAGTTTTTAGTTTTTAGTTTTTGATCCTAAATCTTATCATTTCTCTTAATGGTGATGTAAGCACCACCCATCCTACTCACAAGTTGACAGGAAAATTTGAAGAAGGAGCCTTGAGATAGCACATGAAGAATCCAACAAAAAGATGGCAGGTAAGAAGGAGACATAAGTTGTTACCTTTGAATTCCCAATCAGAGATCCTGAAGGAGTGGTACAAATGCAAAGCATACCCCCATCCGATCTACCAAATTTTCATGGTTTGGAAAATGAAGACCCTGATGCATTCTTATTTCAATTTGAATTACTTTGTAGAGGTTATGGTTATTTTACTAATAATCAAAAGTTGAATGTTTTTCCCCTTACTCTAAAAGGAACATCCCTCCAATGGTTCATGAGCCTCGGTGGTAATTCTATACAAACTTGGGAAGACATGAAATATATATTCTTATAAAGGTACCAAGATTATTGCAGGGTCAATGACGATATCTTTGGAATGAAACAAGAAGAAGAAGAGAGTTTGGAGGAATATGTGGAGCGCTTTCAATACAACCTTCAAAGATCCAAACAAAAATAGGTGGGAAAAGAGACCTTGAAAATACTCCTACTCAAAGGAATCCATGATGAATCTTTAGAAATATTAAATTTGATGGGAACAGGTGATGTATTTTAGTTACCATATGATGATATTTGTGACTTATGTAGAAGGTATTCAAGAGGGAACTTCAATATTGGTAAGAATTCTAGTGAGCCTTCTTCTCAATATTTTAAATCTGCTGCAAAATCAAGAGTTATATGAGCTGAAATCATTAATTCAATTGAAAATTTTAAAGTTGATATCATTAGCTCATTAAATTCACAATTGGATATTTTGAAGGATAAGAAGAAATCGGAGGAACCTGAAGAAACGGTTTGTCCTCGGTGCCAGAAGAAACATCTTGCAATGGATTGTCCTTTGGATAGTCTCATAATTTGTGGCATATGTGACTTGAGTCATTCAACGGATCATTGCCCCTCCTTACCCAAGATAAAATAAATATATCAAAGAGATCGAGGAGTTGTAGCAATTTCACCACAACAACCATGGCCTACATGTATGATTCAAAACTCTATCCCTCCATTTCCTTACTCTCACAAGAAATCATTAAATACGCATACACCATCACAACTGTGAAAACCCCAATCTCAGTCCTACCTACCTTGTCCACAAGGTTGGCATGGCCCATCTTATGATCCCATGACTACTTTCCCTCATGTTACGACAAACACCAATCATCCATACTTTCCACAAGCTCTTCAACAACATCCTATTTTCCCATTAAGGTCATCCACACAAACCAATCAGTTATACTTTCCATACTTAACTTTTCATCAAGCTCCTCCATGCCCTACACAACTTCATGTTCAACCCACCTCGCACCCTAACCATAATAAAGTAGTGCAGTATACTTACAGTGCTGACCTGCACAACTTTCCTACATTTGCCACTTATCTTATCTCACCTACACCATTGCAACAAATCCATATGAGGTCTGGGCAGGTTGTAAGTCAAATAATTGAAAATGAAGTTTCTTATCATTATCAGCAAACCGACAAGATCAACAAATCTAATGAAAAACAGACATTGGAACCGAAAAGTGAAGCATCTTCTACATCATGGTCACTAGATATGAATCTCTTCTGCATTCAAGAAGATCAGTTTTCTAAAGAGATTCATGGTGTAACATCTATAGGAAATCAAGGGAACAAGGACTATATTGAATCTTGGTTTCAATCTGTCACCAATCTGCAACTTCATGTTATACTTCAGCAATTCTTGGCACTATCATTTCAAGGGAAGTTGGTCTTTCATAACTTGGTATTCATAAAGTTATATTTTTCAGTTGTGGGTATGAGCATATTTGAGACTTTGTTACATAAGTGGCTTCATTGGAAGTATTCTTATACTTGAGTTAATTTATTTTTCAAGTAAAGTAGGGTAGGGTAATGAATGAATTTTCAATAAATTCTTAATGGAATTGATTAGTTTAGTTCTAAGAATTAGTATCCTAGTTTAGAAATAAAAATGAGGCACCTTCAAGAGATCATCATTCGATCGCTTATAGCCTTGATCTCCTGGACTTTCTTTCAAAAATAATCATTTTTTTTAAGTTTTAGCATTTGCTGCAACACGCTGTGTAAGTCAATCTAGGTACTTAGTGCTTGAAATTTTTGGTATGGGCATGTATTCCATTGAAATTTATATCTTTAAAAACATTCACAGCTATTACGGTCACTTTTTGAGAGGCATATTTCATTTATTGGATTTTTTTGGCATTTTGGCTTGAAATTTTTACTAAAACACAGTTGGGACAGTCTATTTTTGGGAGACCAAATGGATTTATTTTCAAAACCTGTTTATATCCCAAGTATACCTTTGAATCTATTTTAAAAACCAATTTGAATTTTTGAGATTAGGCATCAAACTAAAAAGTTATGGTCAAAATACTAACAGGATGTCAAGCAGGCAACTTAGGAAAAGAGATGGCACAGTCAATTTTTGGATGTATTATTGGATAGATCTTGAAAACCTGTTTCAGTGGTATATTCCCCTATGCTTCTAGTTTATAACTCAATTTTAATCACTCAATTCCGATATCATATGAGGAAGTCATGACCAAAACACTGACTGTTTGTCATAAATCTACACTTTAAAAAATTTGTCTTCCTAGTTGTTCATTGGTAACTTTGAATCATCAATTCCTCTTTTCATTAAAACCCGTTTCTATTGGAAATAGCTACATGAATCTAATTTCATCTCCAATTGTAATCACATCAATCCGTCATAAAAAAAAAAAATTATGCTTAAAACCCTGACTTTTGGTCTAGCCTGAAATTCGAAAAACACCTTGTCATTCAGGGTGTTACTGAGAATATTTGGCATATCATCACATGGAATTTTCAAAACCTGTTTCTAATGGAAATATACCTATGAATGCACTTTTATTTGGATTTGGAATCACTCAAATCGGACAAGAAACAAAGAAGTTGTGATCGAAATATTGTTGAGTAGTATATGTTGGCCAACACTCCTGAACAAGTATAAAATGAATTTTCTTTCATTTATTTTCTTTGGATTTGTTTTATAAGTAACTACATGTTTTTTTTTGCATATGTCTTGGATGAAGAGAGACCGTACACCTCTATTCTCCATGATCTCATGTTTTATTGCAGGTAAGTGCTTATGTTTTGCAGGTCCTTGCAAAACTTATTGGAATTTCCAGATTTTGTCATTGTGTGGATACATTTGTTTTATGATTTATCTTCATTACATGAAGAATGGAACAGCTACTATGCATGCCCAAAAATCTATTTGAAGAAGGAAGTCTAGTGTCCACAAGAACCTACAGTAAAATAAACTATTGCAGAAGCCATTTTCTTTTAAACACATGGGTAGAAATACAAAGGTATGTGGTTCATTTTCTTGGTACACTGATGCATGTATTGATTCGCAAATTTTGGGCACTTCATAATGATGGTAAAATCTTTGGTCCTTCCAATCTTAATGTTATTAATTTTCATGGAATAGGAAGTCTTGTTATCAATAATGAAAACCTGTGAGGTAACCTACAAACAAAGCAAGTTGTTTTGAGTTCTGGAATCCCATGATTACAGGGTTGAAATCCCCATAAGAGAAAATGAGATTATTGGAGGGTATATCATATGGTATGTGGATTTTCAAATACATATGGTTAATCATTTGATGGTAAACTCATGACATGGCCAACTCAATCACATTCTGAGATAACATTTGATGGATTTCCAAGATTAGAGGATTGGTATTCAAGCATTGATAAGGTATTTACAACTAGCAGTAAAAGATATCATGTACTAATCATTTTGCAGCAAGCTCATGACCAGATTCAAGGTTTGCAGATTGTTTTCCCACTAAAAATGTTGCCTTGAAGTACAATAAAAACTTATTGAGGGAATTTGATGGTGATTGTGTTGTATACATAAGCAAGGGGTACTCATAGATGATTGTCTTCTTATGCATTAGTTTTCTACAGAGGATCTCTTTTGAGATTGTGTTTAAGTTTGATTTCATAATGCATCATGAGGACATGCTATACAATCAGTGTGGGGTGATTACTATGCATGATGGTAGTTACTATGCATTATGGTTTGTTCTCTCATTTGCCATTCATATTTATTTTTCTCATACATGTTATTTTTCTACAAAAAAGAGCAGAAATTGATTTGGGCATATCTTCCAAATGACGAACTGGGTTGTCATGATTTTTGGTATGATGAAGCATGGGATTAGTCTAAATATGCCTACAAAACCCACTTTGTACTTTGTAAAAAATGTGGTGTTGTCATAACTATTTCAGGAGAGTTTCACTACGAGGAATTTCAACAACAGGATACCTTGGGATTTGTGTATTGGATTGTTATGATTTTTGGCAAGAATGTGCATTAAATTGTGACATATAAAACTATCAAAATACCTTCTTCATATGAGTTGTGATTTGCATGAAAATCCATTGTATCAACAACATTCAAATGAGTCCTTAACAACTTGGTTAATGCAATGTATTGAGTTGCATGAGGACATGCAACATTTTCAATGTGGGGCAGATGTTGGGTCACATATTTGTCCATATTTTCATCATCTATAGACATCCATTCCATCCCTTCTCCACCCTATTATCGTTCATTTATCATTCCATTTGCCATATATTTACTACAACTGCTCATAAAATGACATATTATTCCTGTTATGCTTTAGTGGTTAATAATGATTATTCTTCCTTCATTTTTAATGAATTAAAGACTATTATGCATGATTTTTCTGATGATGGTTTGAAAAGTGATTTTATGTATCAATAGTTGTAGCAGTCAAGGTTCCAACCTCTAAATGACACATGTGAGTTCCAACTCGTGCTTAACCGTTTTCTGTGAAAAACATGGCAGATAAGGAGAGATGAATTTTCATGGAATATTGTGAGCCAATGAGGATGAATCTCGAGGATGAATCTTGAAAATCCAAGACATGGGTTTTGTTCAAAATGGGCCCAATTGAGTTCATTGCAGGTATTTTTCCAATTGGAACTATGGTTTGAGAGAAATCATTGGTTCTTTAAAAGGGTATTTTCCAGATTTACAGTTGCGGCCGGTTCTCTAAACATAGAAATTTGTTTGAGAAACCTAGGGATTTGGGGATTTGATTTGTATAAATAAGACCTCTTCAATTAGGAGAGGGGAATTCATGAAATTATATATAATTTATTTGTAAGAAAGAGTTGAACTTATGTAATTTCTGATTTTTCTTCAATAATACAAAGGAGCTGATGGATCTGCAATTATGTGCAACTTTCTCTTAATCTTGTAAGTCTTTTGGCCATGCATGATAGGTGAGGCAGGGCCCCCTCAATCTGGTATGTATTGGTTTTATTCATTTACTTGTATTTTTCTTTTCATTGTCTTAATTTATCTTGGTTTATGATTAGTTGATCACTGCTTACAGTTGTGTGTTGTTTATTAGATTGTTCTTACAATAAGATTCAATTCATGTTGTTGTTACTTCATTTTGTTAATACTCCTTTAATTTATGTAAGAGTGTGGTAGTGGTTTTATTTTAGCTGAGTGTATTTTCAAGTAAGAGCGGATTTGATTGATTTTAATTTATGTGTTTTATTTTATTAAATAGATAATAGTGTTAGTTGGAATTTTCTTCTTGCATATATTGTGCACGATAACTTTGAAATAAAAGACTTCCTCAGGTTGACAATTGAATAGTTGGGAAAATACTACGATGCAATTAATTCAACATTAGTTCAGCCCAATGTAGCAATTGTTGTTCCTTTCGCATGACTGTTGTTCCTTTGAGTGTAGTTGTTGTTCATTTGAAAGGAACAACTATCGTTCCTTTCGCGTGACTGTTGTTCCTTTGAGTATAGTTTTTGTTCATTTGAATGGAGAAACTGTCGTTCCCTTTACCATTGTTGTTCCTTTATAGGTGTTGCATCTCTGGAGGTTGGGTATTGAAAATTAAAGGTAAGAATCTACGTAGGCAACAAGTAAAATGCTTGTGCCAGCACCTACCTTTGGCTAATGCATAGAGATTCTTTTTAGGACATATTTAGAGCCCAATAGTTTCACCCCCACTATTAGTTGTTTGGCTATTCAAACAATAATACATTTAATATTTTTCCATGCCACAGCATGGTAATCCTAATTAATGATTAATTACAAGTTGGTGGAAACAGGGGTGTTACACATGTGTTGGTGCATGGTAGATGCATGGCTTGGTACATGTGTTGGTGCATGGTTGATGCAAAGTTTGGTACATGTGTTGGCACATGATTGATGCATGGTTGATACAATTTGATGTAAATGGTTTATGTACATGGTATGGTACAAGTTGATGTGAATATTTCATGCATGGTTGGTACAGGTTGATGTACATGGTTGATGATTGATGTACATGGTTTGGTGATGTTTGAGCATCTGGATACGAGGTGTTCTTGGTGATGGAGGATCTAGTTTTGTATCAGTGACAGTGACATGTTGGTGACGATGACAAGTTGGTTGGATACACTGACAGTGACTGTGACAGGTTGGTAATAGTGATAGTAGTAGTGAAAGTGACAGTGGGAGTGACAATAAAAGTGGTAGTGATTTTGGTAGTTATAGTTTGGTCTACATTTATATTTCAGGGCAGCAGGATGGGGTAAGGAAAGGGGGTTGTATCCTCCTTCCAATTTGTGACGGAGAACACAAGGAGTTGGAGCTTCCTTTAGGTTGTAGCCTCCTTCTAGTTGGAGCCAAAGAATTCAAGGAGTTTTAGATTCCCTTAGGTTGGAGCTTGTAAATAGGGGGTCATATCCTCCTTCCATTTGTAGCTAGAGAATTGGGAAGTTGGTGCTTCTAATGAATGTATTCTTTTGATATATAAGAAATCATTTTGTGGTTTTCTCCCATTTGGGTTTCCACGTAAATCCCGGTGTACTGTGTATTTGATGTGATGTTGTTTATGTTTATATGCTCATGATATATTGAATGCAATCATAAATGATACATTGATGATATATTGTTGATAAGATTGAATTTTATATACTGTGGTTAAAAGTGGTAAAAGTGTTCATATTGATTGACCCCCCCCCCCCCC
>ML785012.1:392934-406112 GCA_009831015.1 Picea engelmannii
AGAAAACTGTCAAGTTCCCTTGCATGTTATGTAAAGGTAATCATTACTCTCACCTTTGTCCTCGCATGGATGAGGCTTCTTCTCTCTTGGAAAAACTTCAACTTCCAAAAGGTTATCGTAAACTTTCCTCTGACCCATCATTGGTTGATGGACTGGTCAATCCGGTTCCATCCTCGGTCAGTCTAGTTGATCAGGTGCTCAATCTAGTTTCCTTCTCGATTGAATCACAAACCCAAGTAGTTGATCTAGTTCTGTCATCGATCAGCCCCACTCTTCATCAAGAGAGTGACACCAAAGCAGTCGATCTGTTTCCACCCGTCGACCCCATTCTTCCCTTGGAGAATGAAACTCAAGTGGTCGATTAGTTTCACCATCATTCAATCCCATTCCTCCATTGAGGAATGTCAAAGTGATTGATCCAGTCCCTTCCTCAGTCAATCCCACTCTTCCTCTGAAGAGTGCCAAAGTGGTTGCTCTGGTTACATCCTCAGTCAATCCCACTCTTCCTTTGAAGAGTGCTAAAGTGGTCCATCCAAGTCCACCATTGGTTGATCTGATCCAATCATCGGTCAATCCTACTCTCCTTATAGAGAGTAAACCCAATACTACCCATGTTTTCCTCGTTAATATAGACTCCACCATACCGGGGGGCATTCCTCCTTCTCTTGTGAAACCCCCTCCAAGTACCGAAGCCATCCTTTTTGATTGGGATATGCTAACTGGACCTCGTCTTCCCTCCCACATTCCTTTCTAGATTACAGTACAGGTTCATGGTCGGGACATTCCTCAAATGCTGATAGATGAAGGTGCGTCTGTGAGTATTTTGTCTTCTATTGCTTGGTATGCTTTGGGTTGTCCGCAGCTTGCACCGGTTACACAGAATCTGTTATCTTTTAACAGAAGAACTAGTCAACCTTTAGGGATCCTTCCTCAGTTTCCTATAACTTTGGGAGGGAAAACTATCTTTATCGATGTCATGGTAGTCCGAGACCCCTTGGATTTCTCTTTACTCCTTGGGCGGGATTATGTCTATGCCATGAAAGCTATTGTATCCACTATTTTCCGTGTGATATATTTTCCTCACGATGGAAGAATTGTGACTATTGATCAACTTTCATTCATCAGCCCCGACTGGGTTACCTCCCTAAGTGGTTCCTATATGCAGACAGTATCACCCCTACCGCATGTCAATTATGTGGCGTTGTCTCCCATGACCTCAACTTCTGACGATTTGGATCTGGTAGTTGACATGGTGATCTCTTCGGTAGGGCTATTGGAGCCTGATCTCCTTTCCCCTGCTGCAACCTCGACATGTGTCCTTTCTCGAGTGATTATCTTCCATCCAGCGAATATCTCCTAGAGGCCATGACCACGTTTTATCCATTGACATGGTACCCTTCTAGAGCAATATCCTCCTGGAAGCCATGATGCAAATGAAACCACAAGCATAGTTTCTCTTCTCTGTGGCAAGCTCGTTAAACATTGAAACAGAGGCTTTGAGCATAGTTTTTCTTCTTTGTAGCAAGCTCGTTAAAAAATGAAACAATAATCTGGGGATCGAACCTGAAACCTTGAGCATATTTCTTTTTCTGTGTCAAGCTCGTTAAAAAATGAAACAATCACCTCTCCCTTCAAGTTGAGTCTTTCGCTAGATCTCGTAGATGTTGAGTCGAGTCTTTCGTTAGGTCTCGTTTTTGAACCTTCATTTCATCCACCTGTATCCTTTTTCTCCATCTAGTACAGAAATTGGTGACAACCTCAAAGTCAGTGAATGAATTGAAGCTTGGGGGGCATGTCTCCAGTCTTTGATGATCATGCTGGAGTCAAGTCACTAGCTTTCAAGCTGGGGGTAGAGTACCGAGCTTAGTCTTTGTTCTTTCTCGTGCTCGTAAATACATGAGAATGCAATCGGGTAAAATTTTATCTCTTTTTCGGACCCGTATGGATACACGAACACACGAAAAAGGAACCCCCCTGGAGTCTCCTTTAAACTCTTTTCAGACTCTCTAAATATGAAAATATTGTCGAGTGATATTGCTTCCTTTCACGCTCGTTAAAAAGTCAGTAAGGGCATCTTTCGAGCGATAGTTTACCCTTTTTTCGGTCTCGTTAGACTACTGTACGAAAAAGGAACTGTGAGAGTTCTCTTTTAAGTGTTTTTCCAAACTCTATAATCCTGAAAAACCTTCGAGTTTTTTGTCTTTGGACTCGTTAAAACACACATCGAAAGGCCCATATGGGACCGAACCCTTACTTCTTCCAGTTTGTTAAACAAAGGAAGAGGAACTTACCGAAGGTGAGTTATATCAAGCATGTGTTACCCTCCTCGAGCTCATTAAATCAAAAAGAGGTACTCATCTATCTAGATGGGGGAAAAATTGAAAGAAGCAAGCCAAGCAGTCTCTTGAGAACATTATTAAGCAATTCTTAGAGTCGCCCTTGAACACGACACTTTGTCATATGCACATATTATAATCCGTTGAACCTCTGCACTGAGCCAATCCTTTGAGTTTCTTTCACTCCTTTGGATCACCCGATGCAAGTCACAGCATCCAATGTATCATCAAGTTTTGGTCCATGCCATGTTTTGTTGTTGTGCCTCAGTGTTCAAGGGAATTATCCGCCTCGAGAGTCATCCATCCCAAATATCTTGCCTCAAAACCTGTGTCATTCCATGTCCATTTGATCTACCAATTACATCTCTATGTTTGTTTCGTGTCATTGATGGGGGATACATCAAGGCCCTCCCTCGATGACTCTATTCATGTTGACTTCAACACATTATCTGGGAATCGTACTTAGAAACCAGTTGGTACTTTGGGACCTGCATGCCTCAATGGCAGGCCTCCTCACATTCGAAAGTAGGTTTACATCATTGACCCATGATCGAATGATTCCATGGATATTCGAATCCAGCTCATCCATTCACATTCATTGGAATGTACCAGGGTACCTTGGGAATCATTGACATTAATGGTGATCTCCCTCGCACTTGTTAATGGTTCACATCATTGACTGGTAATCAAGTGGTTTCTCCCATGTTCGACATCAAGACATCTATTCACATGGTTAGAATCGTACCATGTTGGGATTGGTAAGAAGACCCTAGGTTGAGTATTCACTTTGATATATGCTTTGCCCAGGCTGCGAAGGAGTTTCTATTGGACAAAGAACACATACACTATCACATAGATCCAATTTGTATTGGTCGTGGCTATGTCTTGTCATTTCGTAGATCCACTGTGTATTCTTCGTGGCTACGACCAGTCTGAGTCATCAAAGTATAGACCCACATTGTATATTTGGCGGCTATACCCTTTTATCAATACAATTATGGTTCCGCAGTGTATTTTATGGCAGCCATATCTTGCAAGTCTTGATCACCCAAGCATAGGTATGCCTACCTTGGGTTTTGAAATATGTCATGATATTTGTTGGATGTTTGTGTGCAGCTTCCGTCAAGTTCTCTGAGTGTATACCCTTGCTTGAAAGTCTACAATGTATTTCAGTTATCAGTTCGCATCTTCTAACTTCATATTTTGGGGGGCAATCTATTACACATAAAAAATACTCACTTTGATAGTGTCGCAAGTGTCGTCATTACAAAGGTCACAAGTGTCATCATTACAAGGTCGCAAGTGTCGCATTTTTCTCACAAGGTCGCAAGTGTTGCATGTTTCTCACAAGTGTCGCAAACATCAAACAAAGCATACTACCATGATGCCTATGTCGTGCCTATAACGACATGAGAAGGACACTTGAAACACCTCAAACATTTGATTTGGAAGAGGAGAAATGAGTCATCATGCTTGCAAACCTTTTTCCATCTGAAAGCACCTCAAAACTGATTTTTTGGAGGGGAGCTCTCCCCCTTACACTATCTCGGAGCACCGACGCTCCCCCTTACACTGTCAGGGAACGTTATAAATCTCCCCTGGCCCTTTTGAGGGAGTGCTATAGATTTTGAGAGCGTTGGCACCCCCCTAAAGCCTACTAGGGAGCGCTACAATGCTATGATGGCCCTTTTGAGGGAGTGCTACCTATTCTGGGCAGTTGTTAAGTTGTTGAGATGAATGGGGGAAGCATCTTTTCAGTCTTGGAAGGCAATTGGATTCGAATCCCTAGTCCAGCCATGATCTTAGGGCAGATCCTCAACTGAAGGAGGAAAATCCTCAACTTCCCCAAAGATATCTCAAGTGGTTAAAGCCTCTCCAAGGCTATATAAACAAGATTTCTAATGGTGAAAGAGGAATGGAAGAAGGAGAATCACACCAAACTTATGATCTCATAAGTGGTGCTGGAATAGAGCTGATGGGGAATATTTGCTAGCATGAAACCTATGATCTTATAGGAAACACACAGTTAGCCAAAGGAGAGTGATCAGTGAAGCTGTTGTTATCCAGGTTGTGGATATTTCGAGCAAGGGTTAGACGAAGGGGACTTGACGAAGCTGTCGCATTTGCATCTACGATTGTAAGTACGGTTGTCGTTATTTTCATCAATATGACACGCTTGGCCTGTTTCTTTCTAGTTTGTGTCTAATGTTACATGAACTTATCATTGATAGATAGATCTATTTTCAAGATAATATCAATAGAGTAGGAAGTGGTTGTATCTTGTTTGTCTATAGGACTCAGCGAGGAGCAAAGGATCGGAGCTCAACTCAGAGTGTGCAGGGACAAACGTCAATAAAGAGGTACTTATGTTCTCCTTCCTTTTCATGTGTTAGTTTGTATAGATTTGAAAGGAAGTCAGTGTCCACGTTAAGCATTTTCTGTCTTAGAGTTAGGGTCAAGATCTTTGAGGCAATCTACCTGTCCGTAGAGAGATTTTCCTACAACACTCTACTCATTCATTCATGTATGATCATATTTTGATATCTAGATTTTAGCTAGTGAGCCCATCATTGGGGGTTTTGAGGGTTTTGACTTAACAAACCCTAGAGGACGATTTGGTGGTGAAAGATGCATCCTAGATTGTCCCAATATTGGTCTCGAAGATGCAATACTCTCCCAAACCATTCTAGTTCTAGATCTACTCAGTTGCAGGAGGATTCTACATCAATTGTAGGGGAAGAGAGAGAGAGGGCACACCAGCTAGGGTTTCCAACAAGAGGGGTGCACCATTCATTGAGAGAGGATTCATCCTAGCTGAGGAGAGGGGATTTTGGGAATTCCATGTATTGGGTTTCCCTTGCAGGTGTTGTAGAAATATTATTGTCGGACTATGGAGGTGTTTTGGTGGTGGATTCATCAGTATTGAGAGTGGGACGATTTCCGAAGAGGAGGGTGCACCACATCTTAGAGGATAGCTAGATCTAAGGACCTAGAAGGTATTTGGCCTAGTTGAGCACTTGGGTTTTCATTATCGTGCCCCAATCTATCATTCTAGTGCATTAGTGGAGTTGTTGGAGGTCTCTAGGAGAGAGGCTGAACTATTAGGGTTTCAACAATCCAGGAGGGTGCACCATACATTGGAGGTGGTTCATATCCATGGGGTTTGAGAGAGATCTTGGAGATTCGGGCACCTGGGTTATTCTTTCCATCACCCAATCTATTGTTTGGCATCCTTCTTGGGGTGATTGGACACATTTGGTAGCAGGATGTGGCATCATCTAGTTAGCATTTCTACACTTCATATAGCCAGATCTACCTTGGTATTGGTCTTCATCTCTTATCCAGCCTTTGGAGGCTTATTTTGTATTGTTGGTAGATTTTTGTATCATCTCATACTTCTATCTTGGAGCCAGAGCATTCTAGATCGACATCTTCATTGTAGCAAGCTCCTTTATTTCATGAATAAAATCATATTTGGGATGTTTTGGCTTGTCTATCATATTGCATATGGTTGAGGTATGTTCCATGATTGTATCTTCTTGTTATTTGTTGCAACACACATATAAACACATCAGTAAACCCTAAGGCCAAAATCAAGAGGCAATTCAACAAGTAAACACATGTAAACAAATAGATCAACAAAGTGTTTGACGATATACCACAACCAGAAAAGTTTTAAAAAGACACCAAAACCATGATGATCCTTGCATAATGATGATCCTTGCAAAATGGCTTGGGATCATTACAGTGGTATCAGAGCTTAGATTCCTGCTAGCTAGTGGGAATTAGCACATGCATGCAGAGCGATAGAGGGGTCTTCCATAAGAGGATATGGGTATTGTTAACAGGATTGAGGAGTGTGGGAGGGAATATGAGACCATCAATAATTTCAAAGAGCTCATAACATTCCCATGGTTCCTATCCTATAAAAGTCCTAGTTGGAACAAAAAGAAGATTGCACGTTGGATCAAGGAAGGGTGGGAAATCATAGCAGCCATTTGGGGTAACCCCATGCCCATTAGAAATGCCACAACCATTAGGAGCACGCATCTTTGCTGCAGTTGCAAGGTGCCTTGGGAACCAAATCATAGGTGTAGGGGTAAAGGTAAGAAGCATATTATTGAGGTGCACTATGAAAGTGATGATGAGGCATGTGAGGATGGATTGATTGATACTTATCTAGAGCAGTCAGATGATGATAGTGACTCTTTCACAGAGACTAGTGATAGTGACTCTACCACAGAGGCTAGTGATTCTTGCATGCTTGAGGAGGATAGTGACCCTTGTGTAGTGGATAGACAGTTGGAGGAGTAGGATGACAACACCTACATGGAAGCAAACATATCACATGTTATTGATGACCTTACACCTTAGCAGAGTGGTGACACTAGTGAGGATTCACACGTGTTAGCACCTAGAGTTGATGAGCACCCTATGAGGGTCGTGACACATTTGTCACCCTTTCATACACCCATGATAGCCATGTCACATGAGGAGATCAATGGCACGTCAGATGTGATGGATGAGCCTAGAGTGAGGGTTGCATACCATGGACATGTGGACCCACAGATCCAGGAGGAGGTACAGACTGTATAGATAGTTCACCCTACACATACAGATCAACATGAGGAGTTTGAGTTGCATCCTTTGGAGACTCCATTAGTTGAGTAGATTGTGGAGACTGACAGGTTTATGGATCACTTACTTCCAGGATCGGCCTGCATGGATGATGATGCACTCTTTAGCAATCAGGATGACCATAGAACATGTTTGGATACATCTATATGGGATCCAGGCATAGATGATAGTAGCAGATTAAGTGCACGGGAGGATACAGCTACTCACACCACATATAGTATGATTTAGAAAGAACTAGTAGTTGAGGATGATGTGTAGTTACGTATGGGTAGATTCAGTGGCACAGTAGACAATAGGTAGTTCAACACTTTATCTTCTGCAAAGAGTGTTGTTGAGGATTTTAGTGATGGCCCTAGCAGTGAGAGGCATGAGGTGGTACCTCAACATGACTATGATCAAGATTCACACCACTTAGCAGGACAGTTGAGAGTCAATGAGGCTATGATCATGGCAGCCACCAGGTGTAGTGATGACATGCATGCATTGATGGAATATTACTATTGGAGAGCATTAGTGGCACATGGTAGTTCAGATGAGGGAATTTCCATGGATGATTTTCATACTCTCAGGGAGAGAGTATATGTGATGAGGACTGACTACCAACAGTTGTTAACTGACAGAGATTATCTATTGAGGGTTGGTGAGATGTATCATGAGGCTCTGAGGGAGTAGGAGTTGGATATGGACTGACTCACTCAGGAGTTGGAGATGGACTGACTCACTCAGAAGTTGGAGAGCACTCAAGGATTCTTGAGAGGCACACAAACATCCCTCCAAGAATCAGAGTCTAGGTCAGATGAGTCTCTTGAGGAGATTCATAAGAGATCCACTTCATCTGTCTTAGTGGACACTCAGATGTATCAGTCAGTCACGTTGATCGAGGATGTTGGTGATCTAGCAGAGGAGCACCAGTTGATGGAGGACACTTCCATTTTTGTTCTGAGAGCAGTTAACCTCCATGTAGAGGTTGATCCAACATTATGCCCAGGATGTATGATGTAGCATGAGTCTACGGGAGATGCCATGATTATGTTGTAGCATACAATGATTAGTGATATCTCATAGGCTCATGGTGAGATGTATGGTGGGATTTAGAGGGGTGTACTGCCTTCCAGGGAGGAAACACACTTAGGGGAGCATGCAGAGGCCACTCCTTTGCAGTAGCATATGGTTATGAGATATCACCCCCACTGTTTCATTAGTTGTGTGGGTCATAGGAGATGGATATTGGTTTACCATTAGTTGGAGGAGTTACTTCTGGCTGTACCTGATGATTAGGGTTCAATGAGGGCTACAGGCGAGCAGTTATCAGGGGTATAGGTAGACATGCTCTTGGTCAAGTCCTTGGGATTGACTAAGGAAAGTGGTATTTTTCATCCCTACAGTTAGCTACAAATGTCTCTGTTACCTTTTCTTGACATGTTTATCATGGACAACAACATGAGGAGAGATATACATTGGCAGAAGACATGGGGAGTGCCTAAGTCGAGCCCACCTGACATGAGTATCTTTATGGAATCTAGCTGGATAGAGATGGATCGTCATAGGCAACCAGTTGAGACTTGATGTATGATAGAGAGCATCATTGGCGAGGTGATAGCAGATGAGCATAGAGGAATTTTGACAGTGATCAATCTCACATAGGAGCACTTAGAGGAGATTAGAAGTGATAAACTTCCAAGTTTTCCATGGGATCTAGTAGTCTATTTTGTTAGCAGGATGTTTATTTTGACCCAGGTTGCTCCAGAGAGCCACACACTCCACCTTGGTTTGGTTTGGAGTGGGCCTATATGTACTTGTCTTATGGGGTGAGACCTTTTCTCCCACTTGATTGTCATGATAGGATCTGGAGATTTTTGGACAGGTACTTCTTCTACAGAGTTGTATTCACCGATACATTTTCTAGACAAAAGGTCCAATGGTCACAAGTATTTTAGCTGGAGGAACCAGGAGAGGAGGATTCAGGATGTATGCAAGGAGTAGACAATCATGGTCAGAGTAGTGTAGGGCCAACAGGGTGATATTCAACAGAGGTTGGAATGGGACCCAAGGATTGCAGGGATGGGAATTTCACTGACTGATAGAGGTGAGTGGATCTTTGCAGGGGGAATTTGTTCTAACTTTCCATTGAGCTTCAGTGTTGAGAGGAGCGCATCTCTTGCGGGTGTCTCACGGAGGTCTTGCAACACCTCATTCTGGAATCAGCATGTGCAGTCGAGGGAGGCTGTATGGATATTGGTAGAGACTTGGAGGATGGATTCATTTCGATATGAGGCCATGTGTCATATGCAGGAGACTCCCGGAGTTGGTATATTTCAAGGTTATACTTCCCAGGGGCTAGTATTCCATGACTTGATATGGGACCCAGGGGGCATAGTGTATGAGTGTTCATATTTCGATGGGTTATATTGTGTGTCCCACAGGTGGACATGAGATCCTGGTATTTCATTTGAGGGGATTTGGTTATTGCTTGAGGACAAGAAATTTTCTAGCAAAGAGGATTGTAATGTCCCCACTTTGGGACATCATCACAGTGCAGAGGTTTATGATGACCAGAGTAGCCAGATGGGTGTTATAGCGAGTACATGGGTTATTGAGATGCATTGTGGGGTCCATCTTTCATTTCTCATCATATTCCATCATTATGATCCATTCCGCATAGGTTGGATTTGGTTCTGTTGCATTCCAACAATTTCCATGATTTTGACTATTTTGGGCTATAAGTTAATTGAATTCACTGAAGAGTTCATTTTGGGCACACTACTTGGAGGAACCTCTTAGTGTAATAGCTCATTGGAATCAAGAGAAGAAACACTACATTATGGGATGGTGAGAAGTGACTTTCAGTGGCCAGGGAAGCCACAAGGAGAGATACGGATCTTTTCAGAGGTAAAAAGGTTAATTAATTAATTAAAGTGATTTAATTAATTAATTAAATATTAATAAAATGAAATTCACTTTGGAGGGACAAGGTGAGCCAAAAATTGTAAAGGAAAGGCAAGGGCCTCTAATCATTTATTCATGTATGATCATATTTTGATATATGTTTTTTAGTTAGTGAGCCCAGCATTGGGGGTTTTGAGAGTTTTGACTTCACAAACCCTAGAGGACGATTCGATGGTGAAATATTCCACCTAGATTGTCCCAAGCTTGGTCTCGGAGATGCAATACTCTCCCACACCATTCTAGTTCCATATCTACTCAGTTGCAGGTGGATTCTAAATCAGTTGCAGGGGCAGAGAGAGAGAGGGCACACCAACTAGGGTTTCTAGCAAGAGGGGTGCACCATTCATTGAGGGAGGATTCTTCCTAGCTGAGGAGAGGTGATTTTGGGAATTCCAGGTATTGATTTTCCCTTGCAGGTGTTATAGCATTATTCTTGGTGGACTCTAGAGGTGTTTTGGTGGTGGATTCATCAGTATTGAGAGTGGGACGATTTCCCAAGAAGACCACATCTTGGAGGATAGATAGATATAAGGACCTAATAGGTATTTGGCCTAGTTGAGCACTTGGGTTTTCATTTTCGTGCCACGATCTATAATTCTAGTGGATTGGTGGAGTTGTTGGAGGTCTCTAGGAGAGAGGCCGAACTATTAGGGTTTCAGCCATCCAAGAGGGTGCACCATACATTGGAGGTTGTTCATATCGATAGGGTTTGAGAGAGATCTTGGAGATTCGAAAACCTGGGTTGTTCTTTACATCACCCAATCTATTATTTGGCATCCTTCTTGGGGTGATTGGACACATTTGGCAGCAGGGCCGAATTGTTGAGGAGATTCAGCATTCTAGTAGGATGTAGCATCATCCAGTTAGTTTTGTTGCACTTCATATGGCCAGATCTACCTTGGTATTGGTATTCATCTCTTATCCATCCTTTGGAGGCTTATTTTGTATTGTCGTGAGCTTTTTGTAGTAGCTCATACTTCTATTTTGGATCCATTTGTGGAGCATTCCAGATCGGCATCTTCATTGTAGCAGGTTCCTCTATTTCATGAATAAAATCATATTTGGGATGTTTTGTCTTGTCTATCATATTGCATATGGTTGAAGTATGTTCCATGATTGTATCTTCTTGTTATTTGTTGAAACACACATATAAACACATTAGTAAACCCTAAGGCCAAAATCAAGAGTTCATTCATCAAGTAAACACATGTAAACAAATAGATCAGCAAAGTGTTTGACAAAATACCACAACCAATTTTTTTTAAAAGACACCAAAATCATGATGATCCTTGCATAATGATGATCCTTTCATAATGGCTTGGGATCATTACAATTGTTGATCCATCACAAACATTCTAATCATGTCCTCAATTATTTTTTTAGTCCTTTTTATTTTACCATCGGACTCTGGATTATACATTGTACTAATATTTAAATTTGTCCCAAAACCTTTGAACAAACCCTTCCAAAAATTGGAAGTAAACTTTGGATCTTTATCTTAAACTATTTCCTTAGCCACTCCATGTATCCTAGCAACTTCTCTCATATAAATATCTGCAATATTTGTTGCCTTGTGTCTAGTCTTTACTAGAATAAAGTGTGCTACTTTAATCAATTTTTCCACCACCACCATGATGGAATCGTGCTTCCTTACTATTATGGGAAAATTAGTAATAAAATCAACTAAGAAAAATTCTCACTTCCATTATGGAATGGGAAATGGTTGTGGAAAACTTGTTGGGTGTCTATGTCCTGTCTTTACTTTTTTTCATTCCAGACATTTGGCTATGTAATTAGCCACTTCTTTCTTCATTCCTGGCCAAAAATATTGGCTTCTTACTGTTGCAATTGTTTTATGATATCTTGGGTGCCTTGCATATGGCACATTGTGCAACTCCTTCAAAACTGCATTTTTTAGCTCACTGGATGTTGACACATACACCTTACCTTTGTACATGAGAATTCCATATTCTTTCATCTCATAATAATTAAATTTCTACTGAAAATTTCCTTGTTGTAATGTCTCTTTTATTTTTAAATAATTTTGATCTGAATTTGCGGTTGTAATAACTTTTTCTTTCATATATGTCATGTACATGATAATGGTTTTAATATTCACTTCATAAGCTCTCCTACTGAGTGCATCGGCCACTTGATTTTCCTTTCTCTTTATGTGCTTAATTTCAAAGTCATATTCACTCAGAAATTCCATCCATCTAGTTTTCCTAGCATTTAGTGTTGGTTGTCTAAACAAATGCTTCAAACCACAGTGGTTTGTCCTCAGCTAGAATTTCTTACCCACAAGGTAATGCCTCCACATTTTCAATGCATGTATAATCATCACTAACTCCAAGTCATTTGTAGCATAATTCCTTTCATGCTCTTTTAATTTTCTAGACTCATAGCATACCACAAGATTATTTTGACTAAGGACTCTACCAAGCCCTTCCTTGCATGCATTGGTGCACACAACAAAACACTCATTTGGATCTAAAATCATCAAGATCAGATAACTTGTCAATATTCTTTTCAATTGTCGAAAACTCTTTTCACACTTGGAAGTCCATTCAAACTTCACACCCTTATTTTGCAAAGAAGTGATTGGACTTGCAATCTTTGAAAAATATTTTATGAATCTTCGATAATAACAGGAAAGACCCATGAATGATCTAAACTCTGTCCCATTCTTTGGTTTTTTCCATCCTCTAATGGCTTCTATATTCTCAGTATCAACTTATATCCCTACTACTGATATTATATGCCCCAAGTAGTGAATCTTCTTTTGGTAAAATATGCACTTGCTTATCTTGGCATACAATCTCTGCTCTCTTAGAACTTACAACACCATTCTTAAATGATACTCATTGTCCTCTTTTGATTTATAATAGACAAGTATATCATCTAAAAACACAATCACAAGCTTATACAAGTATTCCCTAAACACTCCATTCATCAAACACATAAAAACTATTGGGGCATTTGATAGTCCAAATGGCACTACCGTGAATTCATAATGCCCATATCTTGTTCTAAATGTTGTCTTGTTGATGTCTTCTTCCCTTATCCTTACTTGATGATATTCTCATATCAAGCCAATATTTGAAAATATTCTTGCACCTTTCATCTGATCAAACAAATCATCAATTCTGGGTAAAGGATAATTATTATTTATGGTAACCTTATTATGTTGCTTGAAATCAATACATAGCCTTAAGGTTCCATCCTTCTTCTTCATAAATAGAATCGAGGCTCCCCAAG